>CAJPEX010003426.1:0-29065 GCA_905338405.1 Notodromas monacha
TCAAGATATCAAGGTTCACCTGCATGTAATTACCTTAATTGCTTGAACATTTTGCAGGTTTTTATGCCCATCACATAAAATCACCAACACCAATTCCACCAGGAATTCTTTCCCACACCATCAGCAGTGCCATCATCAAGCAGCAGCAGCAGCAGTAAACAAGAAGGGACATGTGCTTGTATATATACAAGAGAAAGCACACGTTTCTCTCGATCCCATCACCCAAGAACCCCCAGAAGAAGAAGAAGAAGACTGGGAATTGGTTACATCACATCCTCTTTCACTTTCTCCTTGTGCATGGTCATCCTTGCAGCCAGTTATGAACCACCACCACCAGCAGCAGTCTTATTCCACACTCTTTACCTTTTTCTCGACATCTCACAGTGAGAAATATTTATGAGCCTGCTGCTTAAATATTACTGGACCTAAAAAAAAATTTGAATCGAGTTGAAAAGTGACACCGTGTGTTTTTCATTTATAAAGTTGGGATATTTGAAACCTTATTATTGCAGTTGAACCTCAGAAAGTCAAATAACTTTATCCCTGTAAGTTAATGTTTTTCTATAGTCCTTATATAATTCAGTATATGAATTCCCTTTACTATGAAGACCTCATTAACTCAAAGGTTTTCCCTCACCTCAAACCTCCAAAACTAAAATTTTCTGTAGTAGAGGTATTTTGCCTATTATTTCATTGGCACATCAGGGAAAAGCATTAAAAATTTAGCTTGGTGGGTTTTGAAAGGAACTGAAAGAATATAATAATTGGCCAGATGAACCCTTGCCTACAAATTAAGCATCCTTGCTGTGAACTCATTTTAGATGCAATTAAAATTTCCTGTAGATTTTCTTTCTTTTCTCCAACAAAACTCCTTGTTTCCCTAACTGGAATTTTTCTGTTGGTCCCTTGAAATTTGACTTGAAGAGGTTTGACTGTACATATGTTGCAAAATGGGAGACTTCTATTGAACTGGGGTCCATTTTTTTGTGGCTTATATTTGCAGAACACAGGGGTGTGTGTCAAATATTTTTTGCTGTGTCCAGATAATTTTGGAGCATATAATATGTTCTGGAATATTTGCTGGAACACCTCGGTGAGTGTAAATTGATTTTTTTCGGAATTCATGTCAAATAAAAGTGCACTTATTGTCTTGAGGTCAATATTGTAAATATATAGGCCTCAATAAGGTATAGCAAAATACATGCATATTATTTTGGAGGCTTATATGTATAAGAAACTTTTTTCAAGACTTATATTCTGTATGTATATGCTGTAGATCTTTTCTTTAAAGAAATAAATATACATCAAAATTGAAAAACATTTATTGCATTATTATTGTTGTTGGTTTTTTAATCAGGCTGGCAAAAACTGCTGGATGTCCACCTTGTTGTGTTTAATGACTGCCATTATGTTGCTGATGCCAGTGACTCATCTGCCATTATCAGTGGAAGCTGCCAAGGGACGTGACAAGAAGATTTACAAGCTATACCCTTACTATTGGAAGTAAGTACTGTAATTTGAATATTAAAAAAACACCAAGTGTCAAAAATTATTATTAAGACAATTTAACTTCCTTGGAAACTACCAAAAATTAGTTTTGGGAGTTTAATTGAGTTGAGGAAGCTGTACTATTTTAGCCTTTTGAAGAAGAAGAATAAAAACAGGATCAAGTTAAAATTATTAATTTTTTGGCACAAAACTGCTTTTTGAATGTATATACATCAGATTGTACAATATGCTGAAATTGGATTTATGTAATAAGGGATGATTATATGTGTCCAATGAGTCTTTCACTCTCCAAAAACATAAAGTTACATTTTTATAGATTTTCCTATTTACTTTTATTGGTCACAAAAATAATAGCTAAAATCCTTTCAAAAAATTCAGAGTTATAAATAAATTTATGAATGGAGTTTTGAGGTGGAAAACCTTTGATTTTAGGGAGTATTTTTTACACTTTTTTCAAGGAAATTCAAACAGGGATTTGAAAAAAATCGCCATATATAGAGTTATTTGACCTATTACGTAAAGGTTTTAGTTACTGAGGTGCTAATGAACTTTGGGATGAATTTTGCAGATCAAACACACGGTTCCCGTATTATGACAAGTATGGCCGCGGGAAACTTTTGTATGGCTTCGGAGGACCTGAATTGTACGAATACACTGCATTCAAGGCCATTCGTGGTTACTACAGAAAATGAGGACACTGAAATTTTTTTTAGCCGAAATGCTCTGATATGTAATTTAATACCCCCCCCCCTCTTAAACAGCATATTTTATTATAGAAAAGAATCAAAAATGAAAGGCATGGATTACAATGTGGGCAGTTCTCAATCAATTGCTGGTGTTGAATATACAACATCTTTGTCAACATAAATTGTTTTGAGGTTTTGTATTTATGGAAAACAAATAATATACAGGTGGAATCTCTCTACAATGATCTTGTCTGCAATTATTTTCTTTTTATCTGTGATGGATTTTGATTTGGTCCCATATGTAGGGTTGTCATCTCCACATGTTATATGGGTTATCTACAATGAAATTCTCTCTACAACGAATTTTTTATCTGGTCCCTTGAAATTTGTTGTATAGAGAAGTCCACCTGTGTATATATATGGAAACTTGGAAAAGAGACATGATTTTCAGTGTATGTGCTGAACTTGTGTACGAAAAATGAATTTAAATATTTGGAATGAGTTGCATTCATTTTTATTTTGTAACATATATGTATGACAAAGGAGGGTGTATGTATATGTACCTTTCCTAACCACATTCACATGCTCTCCATAATTGTGAAAATGTCAAGACAAGGACAACAAACAAACTTTGCTCTTGAAAACGAAATTTTAAAATGTTCAAATCTTTTTAAATTATAGGTAATTTGATTGCACTTGAAAATAAAATAAATAGACCAACAAATTGAGAATTTTAGTAGCTATCAGCATAGGATTTTGGAATTTTTTTTTTGTGTCATTATATATAGCATGAGCAAAACATTTGTTTTTCCATTTTTCGACCAGAGAAAACAAAAAAAAACCGATGTTCTCTTATTTCTTTAAAAATATCCTGTCAAGCTTTCCAATTCTTACAGAGAAAGTTTGACACAATACTGTACATAAATTCATAGTCTGCATGCCTTCATGGTAGGGTAGTACAGTATAGGACAGGATTTATCTGTTAGGCTCTTTCAGATCTGGGTAGGGAAAATTGAACCACACATGTCTTCGCACTTGTGTAACGTGAAGCATTCGCGGGTTTCGAGATGGAGAATTCGAGTAACTTTTATTTGGACAATTGCTTGAGGAGGAATGGTTCTGTAAGTTATTTTGATGCTAAGGGTGATGTGCTCTGTCCAACACGATTGGATGCAATACATCGTGAATTATTTTCCATGGCAATGTTGCCCTTGTGACTGAAGATAGGCCGAGTTTTTGACTGAACCATTGTGCGAAGTGTCTGTTGACTGTGTTGAGTCGCGGGAGCGGTTCTGCGACATAATGCGCTAATTCGTTGCATGCATTTTCTCCTTGTGACGTAATCATTGTACATGTCTTCGGCTGCAAGTTGCTTTTGACTGATCTTTCGTTGTAATCCTTACGCAAAATTCGATCATGTGAAGTTCATTCCCGCAGTAGGTCTATCGCACGCGTAAAATGATGAAGGAAGAGCCCGATCCCGAGGCATCGATCCATATTTCGGGGAAACGCATCACTGCGGAAATGAACGCAGCCCTTGCCCCTGCTGATGAAGAATTCCGTGGGCTAGACATACCGAGATCACCATCCCGGGTAACGGACTTTCTCTCATCGGATGCGTCTTTTCGGAAGAAACTTGGATTCATTCTAAATCACCATTATTTCCATGTGAGTCACTGAATCTGTGATACTCCGTACCCTCTTGTGATTCGTTTTTTCATCTTGTGTTTGTAGATAGTGGTGGTGATCTTGGTCATTCTTGATATAATATTCGTCGCCGCCGAGCTCTTAATAGATCTGAAGATCTTAGCCTCGCACGAAGAAGCTCACGATGCTTCTGATGTTTTTCACTACTTGAGCATCAGCGTACTGTGCATTTTCCTAGTCGAATACACTCTCAAACTGTTCGTGATGCGGCTATCATTCTTCAAGCACTGCATGGAAATCTTTGATTTGATCGTCATCATCGTTTCCCTGATTTTGGAAATCTTGTTCAGACATTCTCACTCTGCCTCGACTGGTACCGGTCTTCTGGTTGTTCTTCGTTTGTGGAGAGTTACCCGCATCGTTAACGGTAATTCGTGAGCCTGTCCTTCTTTGGATGCTAATTTTTTGCCAGTACATTGTTAAAAAGAAAGCGTCAATGATTCAACAGAGTTTTTTGAAATTTTGCTGTACCGTATACCCTTCTGCACCTATTACGTTATCAATGAAATTCGCTGTGGTGATGTTCGACGTATTCTCCATTGAATTCAGTGCAATTTTATATCCTGCATTCATTAATTTATGTAACGATGAACAACTGTGGAATTATCAGTATTCCTGGCTGCAAGCTTGAATTTCTTGATGAGCGTTAGTGTAAGATTTCCCAAAAAAAGTTGACGAATCCTGTGATTTATGCTTGAATGATTTGACCTGTGTGAACTGATGGTGGTGTATATTTTCATTCACTAGGCATCGTATTGTCCGTGAAAATCCATGCAAATGAGAAATTGAAAGCGGAACGGGAAGAAAGGAAACACTTGGAGGATGAGCTGGAGAAGATGAAAGAGCGGAATGATCAGCTCGAAAGGGACCTCAACTCGTTGAATCTCGCGGTGCAGAAAATTCTAACTTCTTCTCAATCGGCGAGTCTCAACAATATTCTGAAGCAGCAGGGGAAAAAGAACAATAACGAGTGAACAAAAATTGTTTCAGCAAAAGTGACAAGTGTGTGATGCTAAAAAAAAAAAAAAAAAAAACCTTGGATCGCTTTAGAAAGCTTGGAAAAGAAGTCTTCGGAACATGATTATCGCGTGCTCTGAAAACGAAGGCTGTTGTTGCATATTAGTCATTTTGGAGGTGTAATCTTCGCGCGGAATCGGTGATATTTTAATGCCTTGATCTTGCGGAATTCTGCGTGAAATTGCGTTAACTTTGCATGCGTCGTTTTCAAGCTTCTGAGATTCTTACATTTACGAAATGTTTGTAAGCGTATATTTATTGCAATTTGTGAAAGCTGAGCCTAGTCATGTGTATTGAAATACTGTACTTTGCAACATTGCTATGGGGTGTCCAAAAAATTTACTGGTAAGTGAAAATTTTGTGTTCCCGAATCAAAATTTGTTCCAATTTACGTTGATTTTTGTTTGATGTGTCTCAATCAGTTGAAATTGCATTCGAATTTTCAATTTACTCTTTCTAATTCCAAATGTATTTTATGTGCCCATGTGCATTGATACAGTGATTTTTTATTTGGATTGAGCCTAAATTTTCTTCAGAAGTGTACGTAATCTATCCGTTGCTAACATTTCCGCGGAACAGTGAATTTTGGCACACCCTTTACTGATTTCGAAGCGTATTGCCTCTTGCTTTCGGAATTTTTGTCAATTTGGAAGAGCTTGAATGCAGATTTGAGCTTCATTCGAGTTTTTGTTATTTCTGATTACGTGTTTCCTCTGTGTTGAGATTTTGTGCTGTGGGTGCTACAAAAGAGCAAGAGTCAATAACCTAACTCAACTGATGAGATTTTCTTTTTTGATATTTGCTCTTTCGTACGATTATTATTTTTTGTATTCCTGCGTTAATCTGTGAGTGATGTATAATTGATACGTGTTTTTCAGACATGACTGAAGTACAGATATCGTCTTACGACGATCGTGACGATGATGACGAAAACTCGTGTTTTGTGGGGTGTCGAGAACTTTTTGACAGTTATAAATACGAAGTGAGTATTTTTGCGCTTGATGAACGCTTGAAGTAAGCTTTATTTTAGTCCAAAGTCAACTTCGGCGGTTATTTGAAAAATCGCAACTTTCCACTGTTCGTGTAGAATTAATTTGTTTTTTTGCATGTGACAATGAAAGGACGAGAAGAAGAATTGAAAAAAATTATTTGAGAAGAAATGAGTTGAATTACTACATGACTGCTGATTTTCAGTTGTCGTACTTGGTGAAATATTCTTCAAAAATTGTGCAGTATTTCTCACATCTTCACGAATAAAAGATTTGAGCAAAAATTATATTCGAAAGCAAGTGATGAACATTAACACGAATGCAAATTTTTAGCTGTCGTAGTTTGTGAAATATTATTCAAAAATCGTCGAAAATTGTATTTCTCGCGTCATCTCCTCGTCTTGTTCGTGAAAGTCATCGTTTTTCTTTATAGGGTGCTGTGATAATCCTGACGCTGTGTGACATGGTTTTCATTATTCTCGAGCTGATCGTCAATTCCAAGTGGTTCGAGGAATACCCGGCGTCTCAAACCTTGGCAAACGTGTTGCACGTCTTCATCATTATTGTATTGGTCTTGTTCCTGTTGGAATCTTTTGTGAAAATGTGGCTGTACAGACTGAAGCTGTTTTGTAAATGGGCGGATTTGGCAGAGGTCCTGGTTGTGACTGCCGCAGCCATCACGGAACTGGTGTATTATCACTCGTTTGCAGGGAAATCCGGCTTTGAAGCCATTGTTATCGTGAGGTTGTGGAGAATATTGAGACTGATTGCAGGTAAGCTGTGTTTGTGTGTGGTGAAACTAATGTTCAGTGTACTGTATTTCCTTTTTTTTTTTTTGTAGGATAAACAGAAGGGAAATGTCACTGAATTTTTTCTTTTAGAATGAGAAAAATCTTTTGATTGGTCTAAACTTGAGTTGATCCAACTTTTTAATTTTATAGTTCAAATTGTTTGAAGTGATATTTGGGTTAAAATTTGGTCAATATGATTTTAGCTTCCAAAACATATCAAGTTGAATCTTTATTGGTTTTCTCTCTCCTGTGTCAAGAAAATAATAGTCAAAAGGCCTCAAGAAAATGTGAGTTATGGAGGTTTGAGAGGGAACATCTTTGAGTTAGGGAGGTTCTTAATGCACTGTTTCTTGGGGAATTCAGACAGGGAGTTGAAAAAATTTGTTTTTGGGAAGTTTGAGTAATTTTAGTTCAACTGTGCCAGGAAAATGTGCTTTGAAGGTATTCCCTTCATTTTGGATGAAATAGTGGGAAAACTCAAGAACAAACCTTCAAATTTACAGAAGAAGGAAAAAATATCATTAGTGCTGTAATAAAATTGAAGCACTTACTGTCTTCCTGAAATTATTTCCAGATCAAGAGAAAAAATGAGTACAGTTCAACCTCTCTAAGTAAAATGTTAAGGATCTCTGAAATTTTTTTTTACCTTGAGAGTATTTTAGTAAGGAAATTCGACCACTTGAGTAGGTTAATCAATGGAAATTATTTTCTTGCCAAATTATTAGAACTGTTCATTATTCACACATATCCTGAACTAAAGGGAAAAGGCTTTAATCCCTCCGTGACAAAACTATTTACAATACATCCTATTTTCAAAGGTGCTCTAAAATGTAGTTCCAATTTAATGTCAAGAAGCCTTTAAATTTTTACTGGCCTTTGACCTGAATAGTTTTGAGTTGGTGGATTAAATTGCATTAGACTTGAGGGAATAGGCCCTGGATTCCCTCAGAATTAAAATTCATAGGTTTGCAACCTCTGCAATGGACAATTTAAGACTTGGCAGTTTGAGACAGGGTCAATATGAGTCAAGGTCATTTAGGGACTGCAAAAATAAGTTGTAACCTTCAATTAAATCTTCTCCTTCATTCTTTATTTGAGCATCTCTTTCAAAACCTGTATAACTTTTAAGCTGTCACATATTCTTTAACGCATATGTAATAACATTTTTCAAATTGGAGCAAGTGAGGAATGAAATCAAATAATTTTTTAAAATCTTTTGTATCAGATTCAGATATGAGAGAAAAACTCAGAATATTAATTTTTTCATCCATATGAACTGCTTTGTGTTTTAAAATTCACAGTAAATTAAGATGAAAAGTAGAGTTCTGATCGGTTTGAAAGTATAAAAAATATAATTATTGGAAGAAGTTCAAATTTTCAAGTACCTGCCCATTCAACCCACATTGCTTTATGGTTGTCCAAATGTTTCTGTTTCGAAATGTCTCAAAAAGTTTCTTTCTTGAATAGTCCCTGTCTTAAGTTACTCCTAATACTGTTCACTGTATTTGTGAAAATAACCGCTGATGACTTAAGTGAAGATGGCCCAGGAATTAAATTCAGTGTTCAATTTTCTCCTCAGGTATTAGACGGGAGGTTGAAAGCAAAGCGACTCTCAAAGTGAAGCAGCATCGGAAAATGCGCGAAAACGCAGAGAAAGAATGCGTTGCGGCGCAAGAAGAATGCGACCTATTGCGACATCAAAAGGAAACTCTGATCAAAGTGATTATGGAAGTGACTGACAAGACTGAAAGTGAAATTTTGATGCTGCTTCGAGATGGATCCGTCCCCGTCGGTTGGACAGTGAATTAAATCGTGAGAAAGAACCGAGACGAGATTGGAAAAAGTGCCGATATTTATAAGACTCGCCGAAAGACGCTCAAAGGAGAATCCGAATCACGTCCCTGAGGATCGTATTTGCCAAAAAAAAGAGTATATTGTGCTGTTAATTTTTTTTTTTACCCCGTGTATTCAGTGAAACTCAAAGTACGTTGCTCAAATACGTATTTTAGCCGCCGGTTGCATTTCGTGGTTGAAACAGGGATGATTTTTTATACGAAGGAGTGTGGCTTTTTTTTCCCTGTAAGAAATAATTCAATGGTGCTATTGTGAAGCTTACTTATTGATTCGGTATTTATGGAATTCATGACATGAACGAGGTTTATCGCGTATTCGAAATGATTAATTCAGTAGTACATACCACAAAAGGCGCTGCATATCTTCACTGCTTCCTTTGAAGGCATATTATGAGTGTGTTGAAGCTTCTCTTCTGCTTGCATACGTTGTTGAAAATGTCACATCAGCATGAATTAATGCTAAAGAAAGGTCATCATCATCTAAATGTTGGTTACAAAGATTTTTGGTTGTGTCCTGAATGTGGGGAAATTTGTGGAATGGTAGAAACGCTCTGATTGAAGTGATCTGACATTTTAATGACTCATTCGTTTATGAAATTGATGGATTGGACTTCTAGTTTATAAAATGAACTGTTTGGGTAGAGCTACAATTAGATTCTGCCAACTAACTTTTAGTAGATCATGTAAGCACAGGTGTTTTTTAATGAAGTGTAATTTTTGGAGCAGGAAACTTATGGACTAGTCACACTTTCCCCCAGAACACTGCTAAACCTCTACTTTTTTGAAAATTGTATCCCTGCCTGAACAAAGAGGTGTACCTGTTGACTTGAGTGAATACAGTGTAGTGGTGCCTTGCCTAACAACCACAATTTGTTCTTGCATAGTGGTTGATAGGTGGAACATTTGTAAGGTGGGTCACATTTTCCTTTAAGGATTAATGTAGAACCCATTAATTAGTTCCTGTGAAATAAAAAATCTGGCAGAAAAATATAAAAATTCTGCTGAATTTTCAAATAAAACAAATACTTAAAATACTGCTATAATTCATTCAAATGCTTTTCCTTGTTAAATTACCTTGATCTGTTTCAAAAATAACCTGCAAAATTAATGGCAACTGTATTGCATGCATATGCAACATCTATGAGCAAAGCAGGAATCTCTCAGTCTTGTGTAACTCTNACACTGCTAAACCTCTACTTTTTTGAAAATTGTATCCCTGCCTGAACAAAGAGGTGTACCTGTTGACTTGAGTGAATACAGTGTAGTGGTGCCTTGCCTAACAACCACAATTTGTTCTTGCATAGTGGTTGATAGGTGGAACATTTGTAAGGTGGGTCACATTTTCCTTTAAGGATTAATGTAGAACCCATTAATTAGTTCCTGTGAAATAAAAAATCTGGCAGAAAAATATAAAAATTTTGCTGAATTTTCAAATAAAACAAATACTTAAAATACTGCTATAATTCATTCAAATGCTTTTCCTTGTTAAATTACCTTGATCTGTTTCAAAAATAACCTGCAAAATTAATAGCAACTGTATTGCATGCATATGCAACATCTATGAGCAAAGCAGGAGTCTCTCAGTCTTGTGTAACTCTGCATAGATGTCACTTTTGCATGATGTACTTGAAGCAACCGAATATCACCAATCACAATTTCCTTCCATTCTTCTCACTTTCCCTCAATAAAAATGCTTGATGAACAACCATTTTTTATGAGGGTAAGAAACAACAGCATTGATAATTTTCTTCTTCTAAATTTTCAAGTGCAATGGAAGGCCAGAAAACATTTGCTAGGCAGGTCATTGATGGTCATCAGGCAAGGAATTTTCTTGAGGTTTTCAGAGGTCATTAGGCAATGCGATTGTTAGGCGAGGCATCAGTGAAATTTTGTCACAACAAGAGGAAAAATAAATAAAAGCCCAATGCGACGGATGACGCACCTGCCTCCATAATAGATATGGAAACAAAAAATTGTTTCCATCATTCCAGCGCATTTCATCCAAGAACAACAACAACAATAAGGAAGGTTCCCCGACTGGAGCGTTTCAGAGGGCGGACAAAAGGACGCCGGAGAACTGGGAGTAAATGTAGGTGCGGTCAGTGTGCGCGTAGCCGCCGTCGAGATAGGAATCCACTTGATCCCCGGCCTCGAGTTCCAAAAGAACCGTCTGGGCGATGGAGTTGCCGAAGTCCATGTAGGCGTAGGTGGAACTCACGCGGACGCCGTTTTTGCGCAGAGAGACCAGCGTGATGTCGGATTGGCCGCCGAGGTTGTGAGCGGTGAACAAGTAGACGCCGGCGACTGGAGCGGTGAACACTCCGACGCGGGTGTCGATGGCGCCGCCGATGTTCAAGTGCTCTGCCTGGTACGGGATCACAGAGTCCAGGAGGTCGTAGTCGATGGTGCGGTAGATGCTGAAAGCCACCACTGTTTCTGCTGGGCAGAGATCATTGAAGGGCACAGCACACACCCCCACATTATGAATAACTCAGGGAAAACAAAATTTGCATTTGAAAAAGTGGTGACTAGCAAAACAACATTTTTGAAATGAGAAAATAGTACAGTATTTGGAATTGAAAAGATTGAATCACTTTTGAATAAAGAGGACAGCAATCAGCCGGGCTATGGCCAGGTGCTATTGACACCCTACCCAGTGTAAAGTTGGTATATTTGACAAAAAGCAAGGATTTCAAAGCATATCAATTTTAATGAGACTTAAAACATCTTTTGCGTTAGACTGCCAAAAAGCAACTGATGATGAGACAGAAAAAGAAGCAGCATTTAAAACCCTTTCCTCCCAAAATTTTGTCCCAGAGGATTGAATTATCCCAGGAAATCCTACAGAAACAGGAAAACCCTTGTGGGAACTCAAGGTTGAACTTGGATTCCATGAAATTCCTACCAGATTTTAGCCCTCTTTCCATGGTCTAACAATTCTTCAAAATTTGTGTCTTTCACATTTATTCATTATCTTACTCACTTTTTCTAATTTCCAACAAAAAACACACCTGGATTCTCTCCAACACAAAATTCAGGGACCAGACATTTTTTTTTTTGGTGTTGCAGAGAACCCCTATATGACACTCCTGTGGCAAAGCCTGGATATTTTTGAAAAATTGTGTGCTCAAGAGCAATAAAATCAAAAAGATAACTGAAAACCATGGCCTAAGTTGGGAAAAAGTCTAATATATATTTTTTTTTTCTCTGGCAGCAGAAGATTTTTGCTGAAAAATAAGCGCTGGTGGCATTTTTCTTGCTCTTGCATAACATTAGCATGAAGATTTTTGAAAACAAAAGGATTCACTCTTCCCAAATTTTTGCCAACACAGCCCAAACACATTTGACCACTGTCAGTCAAGCTGAAATTCGCGCTTGCATGCATGCAAAAAAATCCCAACTTTACCATGGGATGGAACGGAGGCTCCCACTAATACTGTCCAAGGGATAAGATGGGTAAAGAACCCTACAGCATGGCCTATAGCGTTTTGCAGTACAGTATAGATTCCATGATTAAAAAATACAAGTTGATTATTGATAAGAATTTCTTACTGTTTCAAACTTGACCATTGATGAACTAATTTTCTCAAGGGGAATTTTTTTTCTGGCACATAGTTAGTGCCTTGGAATTGAAACAAACCATTGTTCTGCTTCATCTCAACATCTTCAAGCCTTGACAGAAGACCTTCCTGTTGCAATTTCAGCTGCTTCTCTGATTTCCTGATGACATCCATCTGAAGGTGCAAAGCCCTGTTTTGAGCAAGGACCTTTGTGTTCTCCATTTCCAGCTTCCTCAGCCGAGCTTCAATCTCCTCCAATTTTGTCTGAGAACAAATGAAAATGACCAAAAGCCGCCAACACCCCAAAAATAATCATCAGCCTTATACTCACATCAGCTGAGACCCCAGCTGCAAATAATAAAGCTGATAAAATTGCGCAAAGCTGCATTATTCTGACGATTGGCTGAATATGTACTCTATAGAAAAAATAAATCTCAGAATAAGGGCTATCTGGTTTTGAAGCGATCAGTGTAATAGTCTATTGCATTATTTTGAAATAATTTCAACATCTTTTTGAGGTAAGTCAGTAGGGTAATTTTGCGGCTCTTACTATATAGCACCCACGCATATAAATAAAACGCAGGCAGAATTAACTCCCTGAAGCAGGTAAAGCCTGCAAAGATGGCCAACACTCTTGTGGCTATACAGAAATACAGTATTATGATGTTGGCATAAGTTGATAGATAAGTAAATTTTGCTTTGAATGATGAACCATTATGCTTCCCTACTGAATCTGAAAATTGAAAGCAAACTGTGAACCATGTGCAAACAATTTAATTTTCTTCAAAAATAATAACCCGACTTTTACTTTTGAGTTATGGAGAAGTTTTTGTCACTGCACAAGTATTTGCAGGCCTTGTACTGAATCCAATTAACTACAATAAAATATTTCCATACTTATCTCTCAAAATTTTTTCCATTATAGAAACTTGCTAAGGGTTCAGACTTTGTTTGAAGGAACAATTTTCAAAAGCTCTTTCAAACAACTGATTGTTCACCCTTGATCTCAGCAGAAAGCTGTTTGCCCTGATTCCCTGCAGTCATGGAGATTATTTGGTAGTTGCAGAAGAATGGAAAACTTGGCACTGAGGGTACTTTAACGTACAATGTTTCATAGATTGTTCACCCTTGATCTCAGCAGAAAGCTGTTTGCCCTGATTCCCTGCAGTCATGGAGATTATTTGGTAGTTGCAGAAGAATGGAAAACTTGGCACTGAGGGTACTTCAACGTACAATGCTTTATGTTCCTTTTATTTGTCAAAAAGCTCTTCTGGAGAGTGAATGTGGAGGCACTCCGAATTTTACAGAGAACAGATTGATCAGCTCATATGATTAACAGTTAAGTTGAACTCAGTTAACTTGAACCTCCCCACATGTATCAAGCACATCACCATGTCAACATTTTTTAAAGTACCTGTCTGAATTCCCTTAAAAACAATTCATGAAAAACCTTTGTAACTCAACAGCTTTCCCTCTCAAACATATGTAACTGAATTTCAAACTAACTATGTAACTGAGGCCTTCTTGCAATTATTTTATTGACGCATAAAATAGAAAAGGAATAAAAAGAAGTAACAAGTGTGTTTTGAAACAAAATGGAAGACAAATGGCAAAAATGAACCCTTGCCTCCAAGTTCAGCATTCCATAAATTCATGAAAGAAGCAGTTTCAGGCCCAGAATATCACATTTTACATTTTCCTGCAATAAAAATGCTTGTCACCCTATCTCAAAACATCCCTAACTCAAATTTGCTTTTACTGGCCCTTTGAAATTTGACTTGAAGATGTTCATTGCATAATAGTTGAAAATTTGATTCCTTCATTTTCACTGTGGAAATAAAAAAAAACATAGCCCAAGAATCTTAAGATACCAGTACAGTACAGAATGTTGATTCCCTATGCTGATAAAATATTGCACTCAAGAATCCTTCACAATGTAACACCAGGATCTTTCCTAAAACACGTCATGGTCCTTACAGAAACTGAACAGTTCGTAAAAAGTTTTGCTTTAAATAATCAACACGTCAATGAATAATCTCACCATCACACGTGCAAAAATTCTCAAATCCCCATGATATTTCCAAAACACGCTGAATCATGCAGATAACACAGTCCGGAACCCTTCAAAGCCAGTGAAAACAACTCTGACATGGATAACATTTGAGATCCTTTCATGCCAATACCGTTTTCTGCTGACGCGGAAATGCAAGTACAGTACAGTAAAACAAAACTCGCAATATTCAAAATACGACGCACAAATTCTTTTGCGAAACGTTCTCTTCTCACTGATTGAAATTTAAAATGTCAAAGGGAAAGCTCTCGGCTTCTCCTTCATTTTCTTCTTCCGAACGGACCCAATCGCTTGGAATTTCCACAAAATCTGTCACTTCTTCCACATTCTGGCAATACAAGCGTCCCCAAAACGTCGAACCTAGGATGTAAGAGAACTTTTAAAGAATACTTACACCGTAACTACCATAATTCACAATAACTGGGCTCTTCTGATATTAAAAAAAAAAACTTTACCGCTGCCAAAAAGATTTACAAACAATATCCTCTTTCTCATTCAACCAATAAAAATTGCACAATTTACTGTAAGCTAATCAAAAATAATTTTACAGCAGAGGAAATCAGACCCACTGAAAATGATTGAAGAAAACTTTTAAAAATTTGACAATAACACTATACAATTGGAACTCTCAAAAAGTTTTGTATTTTTCATTTATTTTTACAAAAATAATCATAAAAAGGCCACATGGTTTCAGAAAGATTATACTTCACTCCAAACAGTAGCAAAATTGCTATTTGTTGACTCTCTTGACACATTTTTAGCACACTGTGAGATGAGTGGAAAAACTCTGACAATAAGAGGCAATTTAATTATAAACATTCAGTGTACTGAAAAAATGTGCTTTAAAATATCAAGTACTGTACAACATTTCATTAGGTTTGAGTAGTTATTTGGCTCAGCTCAGTTAGGTAGAAAGCTAACACCAATTATGTTGTCATTTTGCATAAAAAAAACTTTGCTGAAAAAATTAACAAAAAATCTAAGGCGTCAACAACGCAGTGCAACGTCTTCACTTGCATATTAGGAAGAAAGTCATGTATATTCCACGTCACAAACAGATAGAAAATGCAGCTTGCTCTCAAGCTCAAACTTCAAGTTTCAGAAAAAAGTAAAACCCAAAATCTATAACACTGTATTTTTTGAAAGTCAAGAGATAATTCTGCAAACAATAAGATCTCACCTTCAATACCGCTTTTGTCATGACTGGACGTCTGATGCTGGAAAAGCAGACACTTCGCAGCAACAATTAACGCGTTCTTTGGCCTAAAATGCATCAAGATCTTCTGCATCGCCATTCTTTTCTTGGCTGCAAACTCGCTGCTTCCCTCCAATACCTGCAAAATTTGTTGCCAAAATTAAATTGACACCTGATATGGATAAATAAATAAAAAATCCTCAATTGTTTTACAATAGAACTACGCAGGAATCACAAGACTTTGTAGATAACTGCGTTGAACACAGAAACTTTTTACATTTGCAAATTAATCTTTACACCCTTTCAAAAATGAGTAGCTTAGTCTCGTAAATGCGGTTCACTGAAACAAAGCATTTACGTTCTTTTGCCACTTTTTCAACACCAGGTAATCAAGCAAATGTCCAACACACACTCACCGAAGGAACAGGGACCGGGTTCCGATGAGAGAAGTGAAACACTCTCACATTCCTCACAAACGTCTTGAAATCCTCCACAAACCCTCCTCTGATGCCCAACAATTGCAACACCTGCTCATTCTTTGCCTCAAGCACAAAATTGCTACAAGTCCCATCGCTCACCACAAACTTTCCTGAAGCCGTCAAGACCCACCCAGAATCCAGACAAGTATCACAATTTGGTCCTTCAAGACTCTCATCTGGCACAGGTCGACTACACGAGTCACACGTGGCTTCAAACTCCACAGGGAACCAGGGTTTGAAAGAAATCAACAAAAACCTGACACACGCAAGTTTTTCGGGTAGAAGTCGACTCAGAGACACCAAAGGCCACAACGATTCCGAACGAGACACTTTTGGACCAACAAAGAAATCACTCATGGCAGTAGCAACATAGTAATGATTCCCTGACCCACTCGTCTTCTTCACCAAGTTACTGATCCTGACTTTCATCCCCGGTAATACACCCAGAGGATTTCCAACATGCGAAGCTGCAATATCACAGTAGACACTGGTTTTCAACCCACTCGTGGCCAAAGTCACGCGCAGATTCACACAGTTGTTCTTCTTGTTCCGGTACACGTCGTCTATTACACCTTCGAAGGATCCATCCAGGTTTGGTCTGGATTCGTGCTTCAATATCTGATTGCTACCGGATCCATGAGTGATTCTCACACCGTGTTGAGCGCGTGAAAGCCGCAAACACGCGTCACTTTTCATCCAATACACACTCGTGTTGGCACACAGGTATTGCCTAAAACCTTCTAGTCCGTTTGTCTACCACTAAACACTCGGACCCATGTTCATCCCTGCCTACCTCTCGTAAAGCAACGGAAGGTTCGTATTACTCTCGAAAGACACCGCATGAAACTGTAACCGTTCCACTTCTTCTGATGCTTTGACCATCACTTCCAAGAGGAACCCTTTCATGGAGGTGTTGGCGAAGTTCACGTGGAGTCTGCTTCTGCTCAAGACAACGGCTTTGTGATAAACATGATTTGCCAGCTGACACCTGGGTAAGCATCTGCAATGAAAGCCCAATCACGTCTGGTTAGGTGAGATCTTATTTGCTTTCTTGACATCAGTATGAATTACGTTGAAAATGGTGCACTGTACGTACTAAATTTTGAGGTAAGGTCTTCCATTTGGTCAACTTGGAAAGATGTTAAAAATCTTAAAATCAAGGGATACACTGGACGTGACTTGAGTTTCTGGTACGGGTAAATTTAAGTTGATTGAGCATTTAGCTAGGTTTGTCCGGTTTGGCTCAATTTTCCAATATCCACAAGTGGCTAAAGTGCACAGACAAAGTTCAAAGAAGCAAAGAAACTCACGAAACGATTTCTATATCACAGGGTTTAACAGCTATATAGACCGAGCTCTCGTCGTTGAACTTCTCATGAAAGACTTCAAAATTTCGGACGATGCAACACGCGCCAAGCCACGATATATTCGGCAGAACCGAGTTCTCTGTCTCCAGGAAAACGATGTAAACATGTCCAGAAGCATCCCTCAACAACGGACGAGCAGAGTTTGTACATGCACCAAGAACACCTAGAAGCGTTTGCACGGACTGTGTATCTATTTGCTCGAAACCCCACTCGGAGACGCGATCCCATGACCTCGCTTTTGCAATTTCGACAATATTTGGGAACAGCGTTGTTGGTTGACTATGGCAACTTATCACGTCTTCCAATTGTGATAATGCTGCCAGCGTTTCGGCAGGATTTTCAGTTCCTTGGCGAGGTTGAAACTTCAGTGACTTCAATCCACAACAGCCAGCAAGGATATCAAAGGCCATTCTGACCAGAAACTGCATTTCCGTCGGCTCATGTCTCACCAAAATCCCCAATTTATCTGCGATAATAGTCGCGTAACTCAGAAGCCATTCGTAGTGGCTTAGACAGCTCACACCCAAGGACACAATTATGTGATCAAACGCTTGGGTCCACGGGGATCTAACAGAATTCACAGTGAGCTTTTCAGGAACTTTCAGCACACTTGAATTGCTGCAAAATACTATCACTCCATCTGAAAAGTGCCTCACTTCTGGGTTCTCGATGATGAGCCAGTCGTTCAATTCGATTTCTGGAACGCTGATGCCAAGAAAGGCAAGCGTTGAATAGTTCACTGTGCAATGCGTTTCTTCTCCGAGGAGCTCTCGGCACGATTCATCAACCAGATCAGGAGGTTTCACCAAAAGTTTGCAAGTTGAAGCGTACTTGTGTACACTCACAACTCGTCCTTCGAGAGTAATCATCTGAAAAAAGGCGCCCTTTAAATTTTTCGAAGGCAGAATATTTACAAATTATTCAAGCAGATGTACATAATTGATTCTCACGCTACGCCGAATTTTCAAGGAAGTAAATCACCGTTGCTGACAAAGAAACGGGAGAACTACTGGCCTTCGAAAGTTCATGAATGACTATACAACTCAAAATAAGTCGGATTTCGGGGAGCCATCATGATAGGCCAAGTTGCCTCAACAATAATCACATTTCATCACGTCTCTCAATCGGATCCCAACTTCGCGGGCGTGTACAGAACAGAACCTCAACACGTTTAACGAGGCTCGATTCACCATGACGTTATGACAGGCAGTGCAAAGGTTCCAAAACATGCTCATTTCAGTAAGGGGTACACGAGTTTCTTTAGATGCATTTCTAAAATCTTCCTGCATTTGATTTTCAATTTTAATCCAGTATAGTCATAGGTATCTGACTTGGAGGAATGGAGGGAGCCAAACTTCTAGCTTCATCTACGAACAATAGCGGGTACTGCTTTTCGCGCGCGTTACTATAGTGACACCTTCACATTTTTCTGAAAAGAAGTTCCCTCACACTTTCAATGGCACTTTTACGGATTTTCAGGAACAGAATAACCTCAACTCGGTGGCCAATCTTGTCAACACCAACACCACGGAATAGAAGCGCTGAGCAACCGATTCATAAGTTCAAGCTCGAAGTGAAGTCCTAGCCCGCGCCTCGGTCGCTCAACTCTCGCCTCCCCAACGGCTGAAACCTGATCGGGACACTTGGACGAACCGTATGCATTCCATGCGCTTCCACAGATGTCGCTACTCATGCATGTGTGAATCCTTTACTTCATTCATTCAGCTGATGCTCTGGATCTAGAAGTACATACTAGAATTCGACTGTTGTGCTAATTTCGGGGTATCCTCACCCTTGACAATGGTTCGATTTATTCAGGTCGGCCGAGGATTTTCTCTTCCTGGATAACGTATTTCGTTCACTCTGTGTGCGCCTGTCGTATACCGTGAATACATCAGTGACACTCCCAACTGTTCAATGAATTTTGTTTAGGATCGTTTGCATATCCATCCCGTAATTATATTATTATTCTATCATACAGTATTTATTATATATTATTATTGCATTATATTTGTATGGACAGTTATGCCTTTGTAAAAGATTATTCATTTCTTCACTCAGAGTTCAGACACTTCACCTATGTATCCCTCTTCTCTGCTGTTCTAATCCTCATAATGATCCACTATACAGCTGATGACACCTTCTCTATGGAAATGGAACCTATATATAAGTACTGTATTTCGCAAGATATATTACGGTATTCCTATAAACATTTATAATAAACCCCCCAAAATGATCAAAATTCGTAAAATAATTCCTCTATATGTTAAGGCAAGATATGGATATGTGGAAGAATATTTGACTGTTCGAGGCATATGAATCCTGCTGGATCAATAATTTTCAGTATACTCATCATTACAATCGAGTACACGCCGTATTTACTTTTCTTTAATGATGGTCTCTGAAAATCAGTCGATCAATAATTTACAAACGAAATTTGTTGTGCCCGTTTGAAACATGTGTCTATTATTAAAAACAAAAATTATTTTAAGAATAGTAAAATTTGATAGAACGCCAGCATATTTGGAGCTGCTGCTTTCATGTACAGCTAGTATATTAATTTTAGGAACAAATGATGATGCACTCCAATTATAGAATGTGTATGCGCTCAAACAATACATGAGACCTTCTATGATGCTAATAATTAAGCGCACACTCAAGATTTCTAAAATTATTGGCTGAAATTTCTTGGTGCGATGCCTTCTGTAACATATACATCCATCAAAATCATAAGGAAAAAATAACTTTTGATGGTTGATCAGTGTCCCATAGAAAAAGAAAACTTTTTATTCCGACCAAAGGGTTGAAATAATTTCCACATAAAACGTCAAGGGATTTTGTTGCTTTCCAATTCAAGCAAAAACCTTCCAACCTCAAATAAGTTCTAAAGGCTGCATAATTTGCATAACTTCTTAAATAAAGACATGTTCAATTCATTTGTTTTGAAAGATCAATGACCAGCATCATGACAAGGTAACTACTGATAATTGAAAAAAAACTTAAAATGAACAAAACATCACTGAAACTCAATCCACAGAATATCGCTGACATTAAATAAACTCCAATGTTCTTCAGAAATGGCAAAAACTTGTGACCCGCAGTTTCTGCTGTGCAGTTGAATCCACTTTGCTGCAAAGTAGCATCCAAACTTTCCTTTGCAAAAGGATTAGCTCACTTCAAGATGAAACAATCTGCAAATTTGACATTGTAGAAAAAGGATGGTTGAGTTTTGTTTCATATATTGGAGCCAAATCCATTCAAAATGATTATTTTATCTCACCACTCTCAGTCTGCCCTCTTTCTTGACAATCAGGTCCAAGTGACCTTGACTAATGTCCACCATACCTTGCTTTCCTCCCCCAATGCTGTAAGTCAACCTATATAATATGTTTCAGTTGAAAAATAAAAGTAAAATTAAAAGAATATCCAAGTGAAGAATGTCTATATACTGTACATACGTTGCTGCTGACTCAATCTTCACAATACTATTGTCCCCTGCTGCCTCAGCAACATGAACAGCCAGTTCAATTAGGGTTCCTTCTGGGGCCTCCATTGCTACTTCAGCCTAAATGATTTACACATTGAAATAAATAAATATTAAATACCCCACATAAACAAAGCTGATTTCATGACAAATTATTGATGGCTGGTTATCAAACTGGGATCAATGTGGTCTTTGGGAAATCATATACAGTCAACCCCCACACAACAGACCTCCTGCACAATAACAGACTGCCTCTGGAAGCAGTTTTGCCTCCCACACAACAGACTGCATCTGCATAATAGACTTATGTTGGTTTAAAATTATGATGGTACAAATCAGAATTTAAAAATTTTTATAAATAATAGAATTTGCATAACAGACTTTCCACACAACAGACTAGTATATTACACAAATTAAGTCCATTGTTTGGGGGTTGACTGTACTGTACTTCACTATTTATTTTTTGGCTCATAGTTACCTTTTCCTTCTTATTGCTTTCCTGCACAGTGGGTCGCAAAATGAAAAGGTTATCCTTCTTGTTGGTGACAGTGAAGCCTTTCAAAGAGCTCAAAAGAATCCGCTGTTTCATTTTCATCTCTTTGGCATCAAGGATGTACAGGGACCCAGTGGTGAGGACCAAGACCCTCTCCCTCTTCTTCAATCCATGTCTGTCATACTTGGATACTGACAAGCAGTACTGGAATCACAGGAAGAAATCAAAGGATTTTCTGATACTGTATAAAACCATGTACAACATTGATGATGATGGCTGATACATACCAAAGTTTTCTCATTGGCCCTTTGTACAACAGCATCAAACATTGTTTTCCTCTGGTTCTCCAGTTCAGGTGTTAACCTGCTGTCCTGGAACACAACTGGAATACTGGCTTTGTAACTCTGCTTCTTATCTATACATATAGAGCAGGGTATGATACTGTACATGAGAAACTGAGCAAATTAAAATTCCATTTTATCAATACAGGTAATAAGTCAAAATGTTTGATGAAGGTATAGAACGTGCCTTTAAAGAGCTCTTCAGCTCTGACTTTCCTCAACAGCAGCTTCTTCCTTTGTGGGGTCAGTCCGCGGATGTACCTCCTGACAAGAATCCTCAAGTGAATTTTGCGCAGAATTTCAGAGGCCTGTCACACAAAAAAAAACAACAATAGATATGAACAATTTTCAGAAAAATAGGTATTATTCATGCTAATGCTTCCACAGGACATAGCTACAGTATTATTAAAATTACTTTCAATTTTTCTGCAAAACCAGTGATGGCTTTTCAATTTTTCCATGCTTGTCCAAGGACAGAAATATGGGGAAAGGAGTGCCAATCCAGAAAGAGGACCAGTAAATTTTAAATTTCTGTAAGTTGAACAATCTAGAATGTTTGTCTACCAGATAAGAAGAATTGAATGCAAAAATGCGCATGCTAAAAATTTTGAAGGGACTGTCAGGGGCTTTTAAGCCTCTCAGACAAAGATTTGATTTTCACTTATGGTCAGTGAAAGAAAGGTATAACACAATCAGCCGTTTGCGGCCTGAGGTCAATACCTCAACTTCAAGTTTGATTATATTCAGTAAATGTCCAAAGTTCAATAATTCAGCACACACAAATTTAGCTCCTTCTTCAGTCAAGTCTGGATTGATTCTGGCTGCTCCTGAGAGGGGTTTATGAAGAGGTGCAGGTCCTCATTAGTGGAAAGTTATAAGTTCCGAAAGGTGACTACACATAGACTAAGGTGTGCACACAGAATTCCTCATCATTCCTTTTGATCACCAGGGCTGATTCATCAGTTGAATAGGCCCTGGAGATCAATATCTCCAAGGCTGGTTCTTTTTGCTAGATTTCCTTGGAATCTTGTTTTTTTGATTTTGGTTGGAAATTCATGTTTCATAACTGGTTTTATGTAATCATCTTCTGGAAGAAGATGGATTAATTTTTCTGGAATATTGAGACGACGTGGCGTTTTGTACGCTGCGTCGATCTTTTCTTCTTCTGTTTGTACTCCTGACTCGGGCGACATCTAGTCGTTCCGAGAAAAGCGGCGTGTCAGCGGGCGACATCTGTTTGACCCGTGACAAAACCCCCCTTGGTCTTTGCTATTGTGCCTCCAGGTGGCAGGATAGGTAAGACCAATCCGACTGGTCGGGGTCTCGGGAAGAACAATGGCGGCGCGCTTGCGCTGGTTACCAGAAAGTTCTGGTTTGTTCGGAGTATTGCGCAGATGCGCGTCGAAGATGATTTCGCGTGAATCATCCGTCGAGTTTTTTGCAGAAGGGTCGAGAACCTTCTAGAATATGCTGTTTCTTGAGTCATGCACAGGGAGTGGTACCCTGGTGTGACTGACAAAGGTGTCCTGTTGTCGGGTGACGGGCGCAGTCACGCGTAGAACGCTGTATCAGCAAATTGGATTTGTCAAGTGTGATTGACATGTTGTATTTTTTTTTTTGTGGACTTGTCACTTTTGGCATCGAGGTGAAGTCATCATTGTTTTGAGAGATGGTTGGCTATCATCCCGATGTTGAAGTGGTCTGCAAGTCCTTTGTGTTTGAAAAGTTTTGAGTGACAAGTTTTTTGGTGAAGATTGTTGATGGTGGTTGATTGACTCGCATGGATCCGCATTTCCCGTATATTTGAGCAGCGGGAGGTGCGGATCCATGTCAAAGTTATCTTTCTCCTGTTGTCGTTGGAAGGTGAAGTTCTTTGTTTGAAAAGTGTTTGAATGCTGTTTGGAAAGGAGGTGCTGATTTTCCGGTGCATTAACTGGCGTGGATCCGCATTTCCCCGCATCTTTTGTAAAGCGGGAGGTGCGGATCCATGTCTAGGTAGTGCATTTGCTTCCGTCAGAAAAGGTATTGAATGAAGGTATTGACCTGGCGAAATGAATTGTTAGTGAAATGTTCGGAATGTCTTTTTTGCACATGTTTTTCGTGACTGACATGCTTTTTTTTTCGAAGCATGTGCCGCATCTCCTGTGTGATCAGGACAGGGGATGCGCACACGCTTGGAAGGCATGCGTCAAGCCTAAGGTTTTTGTATTTTTGATTTCCTGTGCTCTCTTTGCTTTTTTTGTTTTTTTTTGAATGAATTTATGTCCAGCAAGGAGGGGAGTCTACTCCTTGCGCATGCAATCTTGGAAGGAACTAAGTTTTAGATTAATCGCGTAAGAAAGAGAGACGTTTCTTTCTGCACGAAAGTGTCTGAAGTTTTATTCTTTTGCCGATTTAGGATAACAGTAATCATCTTCTGGAAGAAGATGGATTTATTTTTCTGGAATATTGAGACAACGTGGCGTTTTGTACACTACGTCGATCTTTTCTTCTTCTGTTTGTACTCCTGACTCGGGCGACATCTAGTCATCCCGAGAAAAGCGGCGTGTCAGCAGGCAACATCTGTTCAACCCGTGACAAAACCCCCCTTGGTCTTTGCTATTGTGCCACCAGGTGGCAGGATAGGTAAGACCAATCCGACTGGTCGGGGTCTCGGGAAGAACGATGGCAGCGCGCTTGCGCCGGTTACCAGAAAGTTCTGGTTTGTTCCGAGTATTGCGCAGATGCGCGTAGAAGATGATTTCGCATGAATCATCCGTCGAGTTTTTTGCAGAAGGGTCGAGAACCTTCTAGAATTCGTTATTTCTTGAGTCATGCACAGGGAGTGGTACCCTGGTGTGACTGACAAAAGTGTCCTGTTGTCGGGTGACGGGCGCAGTCACGCGTAGAATGCCGTATTGGCTGATTGGATTTGTCAAGTGTGATTGACATGTTGTGTTTTTTTTTTTTTTGTGGACTTGTCACTTTTGGCATCAAGGTGAAGTCATCATTGTTTGAGAGATGGTTGGCTATCATCACGATGTCGAAGTGTTCTGCAAGTCCTTTGTGTTTGAAAAGTGTTGAGTGACAAGTTTTTTGGTGAAGATTGTTGATGGTGGTTGATTGACTTGCATGGATCCGCATTTCCCGTATATTTGAGCAGCGGGAGGTGCGAATCCATGTCAAAGTTATCTTTCTCCTGTCGTCGTTGGAAGGTGAAGTTCTTTGTTTAAAAAGTGTTTGAATGCTGTTTGGAAAGGAGGTGCTGATTTTCCGGTGCATTAACTGGCGTGGATCCGCATTTCCCCGCATCTTTTGTAAAGCGGGAGGTGCGGATCCATGTCTAGGTAGTGCATATACTTCCATCAGAAAAGGTATTGAATGAAGGTATTGACCTGGCAAAATGAATTGTTAGTGAAATGTTTGGAATGTCTTTTTTGCACATGTTTTTTGTGACTGACGTGTTTTTTCAAAGCATGTGCTGCATCTCCTGTGTGATCAGGACAGGGGATGCGCACACGCTTGGAAGGCATGCGTCAAGCCTAAGGTTTTTGTATTTTTGATTTCCTGTGCTCTCTTTGCTTTTTTTTTTTGAATGAATTTATGTCCAGCAAGGAGGGGAGTCTACTCCTTGCGCATGTGGGGTGGAATTTTTACATCACCCAACATCGGGAATGACCGATTCGCATGCCATCTGAGGGCAAGGGAGGAATGACCTCCGTTGCTGACGGTGATTGACCGAAATCCGCAGATGATTTTTTGCATATTGAAATGTTTCCTGAAGGAGAGGGGGGATTGTTGACCCCTTTTTTTTTTTTGATGATTGTTTGAAACTGAATCCGCCCAGAGGGATGAACGACTCTGGGATCGGTATTGACCGGTCCTCCCGAGAGGGATGTCTTCTCTGGGTTTGGCAATCCGATCAATGCGTGTGGGGAGGATTAATTCATCTCCCATAAATCGGTATTGACCGACACACGCCTTCGCAGACAAGAGAGGAATGACCTCCTCTTGTTCGGTTGGTTAGACCGATTTTGCGGGCGATCGAACTGAGGCATGACCTCGGTTCTCACCCATTTTTTCATTTTTGGGGTGTCGCAACAAGTGTGTATTGAGTGAGAGTGTCCCTCCTGGTTTGGTTGATTTGTTGTTTGTTTCTGAAGGGAGGAATGACCTCTCCTTGTCCTGGTAATGACCGGGTATTGTGCATAGCATGTTGGGGATCGTTGTTCGTATCCTCCTTCGTTATGCACCATGTTCTGACACTGAATTGTTTTTGTCCGCAGATCTCATTGTTTGTTTGAAGTGGTTTGAATGAAGCGGACACTCCGAGAAATGAGCGACGCCGATTCCATTGATAGAGGTGAGAAAAAGAAACATTTATTGTGCCCCAAATGAGACACTATTGACACTGTTTTTCATATTTTGCCTGTTTTTTTTTGCAGAGGGTGCCGAGCTGAGTAGCGGCGTTTTGGACGAGGGCAATGGTCCGCTGGAAGAGGAAGTGGTTGCTGGACCTTTGTCGTCCAAGCAACGTCGGATCGACGATCCCCGCGTGCTTGTGCTGCCAGAGGGCGGCGAAGACTTGGTCCCATCTTTGTCACAGTTGGACCTGGATTGTTGGCGTCATTTACACTTGTTTGTTCCGGCGGTTGATACGGCAGCGTGCACCAAAGTCACGCGTTGTGGCGCAGAGAGAGATGCTGCAACCGAGGAGGAAGAACTGGAGTTGGCAGAAGCCAAGTTGCAGTCTATGCGTGATCGTGCCGCAGTCGTTGATGTGGAATGCCAGGAACTTGGCAAGCAAATTGCAGCCGATGAAAATCGGATTAAGCAGAGCTACGCCTTGAAGGCGGCAACCGAGGCCTGCCTAAAGGAGGCTTTTGATGCTTGTTTGGCTGTGGACGAGACACACCTTCGGTCAGTGTTTGTGAACGGAGGACGGTTGATGTTTCCCGTTCCTCAGAGTCGTGGCGAAATGAATGGTATGTATGACCTCGACATAATGTATTTATACACTTTTGTATTGGTTGGGTTTTGTTTGGATTTGTTTGAAAATCAGGTGGCGTCAAAATTTATGACATTGCTGGGATGCCGCCTTTGTCCTTTTTGTTTGGAACTGTGCCGGATCTTTGTCAGCTCTGGCTTGCTGAGAGTACTTTGGGTCGTGCGCCAGCACCGGCCGCTGTGTCTCCTGGACCAGATCCAGTGAGCATGTCTGCTTTACAAGCAGTATTGCTCAAGTGTGGAGAAATGGGCGCACAAGCTCGCTCTTCGTCGGCTTCAAGCCAGGCGCCTTCAACTGGTCACGAAGAGGCAAGTCGGGCTCCTTCCGTCATGGAAGTAGACCAAGATGTTTTTGCCGGGGAGGATCCGGCTGTTTCGACACTGGCGTCTGGAGCGCCTTTAATGAAGATTTTTTCCTCCTTCCGTAAGTTTTTTAGAAAATGGTTTTGGGGATACATCTGTTTGTATATGTCCTGTTATCTTTTGACACCAGGTCCGCGAGTACGAGGCTGGTGGGAGTATGACCCCGAGGATTTTGAGTCATACATCTCCAACGTTGGTCGTCGAATGAGGATCACTGAGAGTGTGGTCCCGAAGTTTCGGGTGCAACACGTCCCTACGCCGGGTACCGCAGTTCAAGACCTGGAGTACCATCATATTTGTCGGCCTGTTCGTGGGGAAAAGAACAAAGGTCGTCCTGGAGTGGCCCAAGTGGGCTTGTTTGGAGACTCTCTACTTTGCCCTTGGACCATCACATGGGACGCCTTTTTAACCCGTGTTGGCGGTGGCGGAGATGACATTTTCCCCGCATTTGACTTCACGCATCTCACCAAGGATTTGCCGCATGATATCTACCAGGTATATATTTCTGGAACTGATTGGTTGAATAAATGGATAATTTGCTGATTTTTTGTGTCCATGTTTGCAGTATGGGGTCAGCGGTGTGAGTGCTGTTGCGGGGTCGGTATACAATCGTTGGTCACCGGCTACTGTGTTTGATTGGATGTACACCGATCTTAACTTGTGCAAGAAAGAGTTTCAATTTACGCATCTCTGCGTGAGAATTGGAACCAATGATATCAAATCATTGTGCACGGTGACCAGTCCCAGCCGTATCAACTCGTTCTTCACCTTTTATGAAAGGCTGAAGTCCTATTTTGTTGAGTTGTCCAGGGTATTTAAATGCCCTGTGTTTGTATTCGGCGCCTCGTCTCCTGGAGTTTGGCGTGGTTCAAAAACAAAATTCAAGTTGGACGCCAAGAAGTTTCCCCGGTTTCCACTGCGCCGGTCGGACAACGAGTTTGTAATGGATGAGCAGCGCCTCGAAGCGGGTTCAATGTGTTTGGCGTTACTGGACCGCTTGCTGCGTCGAGATGTTGGTCGTGTTCACGGCCACGGTGTTGGAGTTCCTGGATGGTGGGCGTTACCTACGCCATTGGGCTATTTAGCCGAGTTCGCCAAAATTTCATATGCGGACGTGAAGAATTTTGGACATCTCAGTTCCAGAGTTTATCTCTGGTTCACTCGAGACCACGTACTCGGGATCATCTTTGCCGTTATGATTACCTCGGGCCAGGGTGGCGTCGAGGTCTTTGTCTGTCCCGGTGAGGGGCCTGTTTGGATGCCTGATGGGACTGCTTCCGTTGGTAAATCGCCGTCAGAGCCCCATCATCACTTCGGAAGGGCTCAGCGTTATGAATGTCCGCTGGAGACGCACGGAGGTGTCCAGTTTTGTGCCACGGGGATCACAAAGAATCCCTTTTCTGAGTATGTTTCTTCACAGGAGTGTTTTGAGTTTTTGGCTGTAATCCTTGCTCTTTTGTATTCGGCAGTATCGAGGAGTACCTGGATGGAGATTTTGAAGAGACCTTCGCGCCGGAGCTGACTTGGTCGGCAAGAACGAAGGTGGCCGAGCGTGTGGCAAAGGGTTTCACACCGTACGGATGCGTCGTCAGGATCCGAAAAACTGGTGAAAGAATGATTGTTGCCTCTGGAACGCCATTGCGTGTCTGGTTGGTTGGTGGTTGTGGGCGCGTGTTGATTGCAACAAAAGATGTAGATGCGGAGGTGCCCGAGCTTCAGGGCTAAAGAAATGTTTGGTTGTGAACTGATGTCGGAATTTTGTATATTATCGGTCCATTTTTGTTTTCAATCCGACGTAAGAGTGAGTTGCCGCAATAAGTTTGTTAATCGATGGGTATTGATTTTTTCGGTGATGGTCGACAATGGCCTTGATTGTTTGTATGATTGAGTCGACTTTTTTGGTGATTTTGTTGATTCAGAGAATCTCATGAAACGTTTGTTATCAATTTCGAAACGACGGGTATTGATCTTTCTTTGTTATTGCTGGTGTTTGTACTTTTTTCATGTTTCAATGATAAACGGTATGACTATGTTGAACATCTCCTTTTGAATCATTTTTGATTGGGTGGTATTGAAGGATTGGTCATAGTCTCATCTGTATCCTCTATTTCCAGGGGTATCAGATTTTGTATGGATTGATTTGATAAAATATGTGGTGTTGATGTTCCATTTGC
>CAJPEX010003427.1:6928-29055 GCA_905338405.1 Notodromas monacha
TTGTTGCAAAATTGTTTAATTGCTTGTCCACCCTGGCAGCTTCAGTCTGCTGGACGGATCAAGATGTCACCCCCAGCAGGTGCTGCTCCTGCTGAGGATGAACTGGGCGCGGCAGGCTGGCTGTCGCTCACATGCGAACCTCCGAGACCCTTATTGTGTGAGCCGCGCGCACGTGGTGACCTCACTGATTTTTATTTTTTTTTAACTTTATTTTCCGCATACTACCATTTTCCGAACCCAGATGCTTCTTCGCATTTTCTTCTCTTGTTTTATTTTTCTGAGGAGACAAAATAACCGTTATCAAAATCGGTATTCCACGCGAGGAAGCAAGCAGTCTCGCTTCGCAGGATATGTATGAGGAGGAGGTTTTACATAAAATCTGAGACTGTATTTGATGGGCTTGAGCATATATGCCATTGGAAGATTATCAACTCAAGAAAAAGGATACAATTAACCAATTTTGAGCTTTATGGAAAGTTTCACATATAGTCAACAGCAGAAGATTAATGTGACATCAGAATATGAATCAGAGTTGTGACAAAAGGTCTGAAGTCTGAACTAATGTTTTACTAGATAAATAAATTTGAGATTTTAACCCATTCACTGTTGAATTTTCTGTACACCCATGTTTGCTTAATTTCACTAAATTTACATCTGGATAAACTTGGAACATTTCTTTTACAAATTTCAAAGTCAAAATTTTGTCAAATATTTGAAACTTACATTTGATCCCCAAACTGCTACAATGACAGAAAATATTTTTAGCTTAGCTGCAGTTGAAAGTACTGTAATTTTCTTGCATAAATCATGATTCAACCATCCAGAAGAATTTGTGAGTTTGGTTCAAAAAAGATGTTCCTGTGAAATGAAAAATGGAACAATATTGTCAATTGAGGTCTTGAATTGTAGATAGCTTGCAGAGGAATTACCTAGTTTTCATATATTTTGCTTTGATGGAATTTGGGGGAGGGAGGACAAAAAGCAACTAAGTCCCAAATGGGGCCCATGACAGGTAATGGGTGGGCATACAGAATGGATATTATAGACTTAATTAGTCCTTGAAAAGTTCTTCTAATTACAGTAATTTCAATTAGTTTTTTTAGTTGTTGGGAGAGTCCACTTGTAGTTACTAATGATTTTGGTTGAAAGTGATTGGCAGTAGCAAAATAGGAACATTGAGAGAATGCAAATTTTCTCACAATTTGAATTCCTTTCTTATTGATATTCGAATTTTCATCCCTGCATTTTAGCCTTGATGAGGTGTCTGAGGAACATCCATTTATTTCCAGAGTACTGTAGAAATCCTAATCACAGAGTAAAAGAGTAAATAATGAGGATTATATATCTATATTGCTTCATTATTTTTTTACATTCGAGAGAAGCCATCATTCATGTTAATTTCTTTATTGAAAAGGCACCGCTATTTTATATCATTCCAGTCAAACCTCTTCAAATTATTCAGGGGATTCTTTGCAAACTATCTTCGCCTTTTTTGTGAACGTAATTTTTATCAATATGCGAAGTTCGAGATAATTTTATGAATGATACTATACTATAATAATAAAAATATAATCTACAGCGATGGAAAGTCTCAGAATTTTTGAACAACCCCCTTCATGTTAGCAAGAAGAGGCGCGGAATGCTGCGCAGGTGTATTTCATGGCATGATTTTTATTCTTTTTAAATTATTCTTGTTGAGATAAATGGAATTCACTGGAGTTTGAGGTTTACTCTGCCTGGAGAACAGTTTTGAAATCACGAAAATTTCATACTACATTTTACTGCAGTTATTTCAGGATGGGGTTCTGCACTGCTATTCTGGTGGTGGCAAATCAGGTGAGAAAGATGGCAAGGGAGTGGAAAATAATTTTAGAGATAATTGTCCAAGGGTTCTTTTTTTTCAGATGGTGTTTTGGATGAAAATGCATGCTTTTGTTCACTGGACAATAGAGGCTTCTCTGCAGGAAACTAAAGAGAACCAGAAGACAAGGATGGAAAGCTTTAGCAGCTACCTTTTCTTCCTGTTTGCTCCAGTGTTAGTTTACAGACCTGTTTATCCAAGGTCAGTCAAAATTTAATGAAGCATTTGCTCATGCAAATTTGCATATAAAATTCAAAGAAAGTACTGTATATGTAAGCATTTTAATTTAATGCCTGAAATTTAGTATTCACGATGAAATACAAATACATATCAGTGCATTCAATTATGTGTAACATAACTTGAAACATCCTTCATATAAAACAGAATTTCAAATATCCCTCATATGTAACATTTATTTGATATATCCTGCATTGGTAACTTAATTTCTAAAAATCCTTCAAGTATGTAACATAAATTCAAATATCCCTCATATATGTAACATGATTTCAAATATCCTTCATATGCAAGTAATAACATAATATCACACCTCCTTCGTGTGTAACATAATTTCAAGCATCCTTCATTTGCCATATATCATGTAACATCTATATTATGTCATACAGTACATATACATACACCTCATACATCAGGGATATTTCTGTTAGAGACAGTAAGTTGGAATTTGAAAATAGATGCATTTTTCTAGTCTTTTTTAGATATTAGAAATAATTGGTTCAAATGCAATCAGCCGGGCTGCGGCCGGGGTGCTTTACACCCTAGTGTAAGGTTGATGTATTTTTTGATGTTGTAACTGAATTGATTTCAAACAGCAATTTCAATGGACAGTCTTTTGCGTAAGACAACACAGAAGCAACTAATGATAATGTGTGGAAATATTCCACTATTTAAACAGTTTTTCTTCCAATTGCAATTTTTGTCCCTGAGCTTTATCCATTCAGAAAGGATTTCCCCAAGAATCCCAAATCTTGTGGGAACTCAAGGTTGAGCAAAGTCCCACAGGTTTCCAAACCTCTCAAAGCATTGCCGTTTTCCTGGCGCCAATATAATCCTGTCATATTTTAGACTATTACTACATTGGCCCCCCGCCTAACAGACCTCCCGTGTAAGGGATTTTTGCCGAACAGACCAGCTCTGCAAGCAGTTTTTCCTCTTACCCAACAGACAAAATCCGCCAAACAGACTTCAATTGGTTTAAAATTAGTGTTGAAAATTGAAATTTTCAATTCTTTATGTAATTGAATTCATGTAAAGGACTTTTTGTCTAACAGACTTGTCCCTTGCACAAATCAAGTCCGTTAGACGGGGGTTGACTGTATGTTCCTAGTTTTTCAATAATTTATTTTATGATTGAGTTGAATGCAAAGAATAAGAATGCAATGCACAAGACAGATTTGAATAATAGCACAGTAGTAACAGATTTGTGCACACAAATCACCAGGAATAAAAGGATAATTGTTGTTGAGAGTTTTGGACAGACTGAGATGCTTAAAATTGAATTATTTGTACTTTTGATTGAGGAGGAAACCTTCATTGGTTTCCTCTCTTGTTTTCTCCTCAACAGATGTCATGCTGTGAGCACAGTTCAAGTATTATTCTAGACATTGAACAACAGAAAAGACTCACCATTAATACAGAAGAAAATATGGAACAACACAAACGCCTCAAGATTGCATAGGTTTTTTTAAAATTTGCAGCAAACATAGTTGGTCACACAAGAATTACTTTTTTGGTGGATTTTGTAAAAAAAAAAATAAACTGGGGTGCAAGTCTTATGTGAGGGTGTTTGGTACTTAGGTGAATATCATGATAATCAAAGAAATCAAGAAATTTGAGTTGTTCTTATGAACTGAACAACAATTTGACATATGCTGACCAACATCATTGCAACACAAATGTGTATAAATTGGTTGTGGATCAAAAGGAAGAGTAGAGAAAATAAAAGGCAGAAATAAATAGAAGGAATTACAATTCAAAGTATATTTTTAAAAAGTCCCAACACAAGGATGTTAATTAAACAAAACTTCAGAATATTTTTACAAACAAATGAAGCCTCTCAGAAAAGCCTCTCTTCAACACAACTGTTTCTGAAAACAGCAAACAATGGAATAATCATAATATTATGATACAAGATGGTTTTTATGAATTTCTTCATCTCATCCTTGATCCAGTATCCTGATAAAGGACAGGATGAAGCAGAAGGCCTGTGATTGGCCAGAAAAAAATATGCAGTTGAGTTGAAGACAACTTGGTGCCAGAATTCTTTTATTTTTTGTGGGGAGGGGAAAATACATTGCCAGTTTGCACCAGACTTTTTCTACTTGGGTGGTATTCCACCCAATCACTTTTATGTCTCAAATTAATCTCATGCCTCAAGTAATCAAGACATGTGGCAAGTCCCTAACAGGGAGGTTTTAGACCAAGTGATAATGGAGTTATCAAAAACCAATAGTTGAATAATAAAAGACATTCTTGAAGGATTAGCTATATACTGTACATGTGGTACCCTGCAATTCAATCATAATCTGTTGCTGGTCCTCAAAAGTTTTCAGCCAGTGTATGGGAAACTTTCTGCAGCATAATAAATTGATCAAAAGCACCAATGGAGTCTGATATCTCCATCTGCAATTTTGAAAATAAACAATGGCAGTTGAAATTACAGGAAAGTTAGCTTCTCTCCTAATAACAATTCAGACAAATTTTCTTCTGCTGAAAAAAATTCATTCAATTTTTCATTCTGAGGAACTTTTCATCAAGCCCCCTTTTCTATTTTTTAAAAGCAATTTTACTACAGCTGCTTCTTTGGTTCTCCACTTGATTTGTGCAAAAGAGCAGTAACTTTTTGAATACTTCCTGTAAAGTCTTAAAAAAACACTTTTCTTAGTTTGCAAAATTTCATTAAACTTTGAAGGTCTGCAGAAAATTTGTTGGAACTTTGCTGGTCTCCCAAAATTTCTGTGTAACTGTGCCATTTTTAAGGCCCAAAAAGGTTGGTGAATACTGAGCTACACCATGTGGATGCATTTTTTCTAACCTTGGCATACAGTACAGGTGGTACCTTGCAATTTGACCTCCTGCAATTCAACTGTTACACAATTTGACAGTCAAATTTGCAGGGAGGTTGATTTAAAATTGGCCTCTGAGCTCTGCCCCAGAATTTGACCTGATTTGGCCACTATTTTTTGCCTTTTTGCTGGTATTTCTCAATTTTAAAAAGTGTCCAACAATTTGACTGCTTTGAAATTCGACCATAGTCCTGCAACAGATTAGGGTCAAATTTCAAGGTACCAACTGTAATTTGTTGAATTTTTGGGTGTATTTCAGATAAATTTAAATTCAGCAGCATGAAAAAAAAAATTGTGGTACTTCGTGCTATATTCACTAGCTGGAAGGCACTTTTTGGATGCCTGTGATGATCACTTTAAAAAATCGCTCATAATTATATGCACTTTGATTTAGAGTTTCATCGAATTTTCAGATAATGAAAGTCTTATCCGAAACACTGCCGTATTTTGGTGTCTTTGGGATGATGCAGGAAACAGGCCGAGTTTTTTGCCGGATGCGTCTGTCATTTCCCGCTCTCATTAGCGACTTCACGACGATCCCCTTGGGAATCTTCATTTCACATCTGGGTGCCCTGTTATCCTTCCTATATTCTTGTCTCTCTCTCTATTGTCAGTACTGTACTTTTTTATAAATTACATCCGTTAGGATTTTATCCAATTATTATTTTCCTTCCAATTATGTTTTTTCCCCCTCAGCCGCTGTCGAAGATTCGCTTCCGTCTTGCGTAAATGTTATCCTTCCTCTTCCGTGAGATCTGTCAGGTTTTTGTGGGAGATTTTTTTTTTTTTCGTTGGATCTCGGATGTCTGTCAGTTTTTATTTGTTTTGTTTGACAACGGTCAAAGATTTAAAGATTTTTCATGAGTTTGTGATACTTTCGTTGCAATTTTGATGAGGTTTCAGGAAAAATTGCAATTCAACAACAAGCGAAATCGTGTGAAAGGTTTTTTTGAGGGAGATTTATTTTCTTGGATGTCGATTTCTGTCATCAGCTATAGGATTTATTTGTTTTTTGTTTGTTTGAAAACAGCCAAAGACGAAAACATTTTTTTTTTACATTTTTTTATTCAGTACTTTGTGGCATTTTCGGTGGGATTTCAGGAAAATTTAAAATCAACAACACACGCAAAATCTTTTTTGGTTACTTTCTGTTTGTTTTTATTCATGACTTGAGATTTTATCATGGAGATTTTGAGACTTTATTATGTTTCGTCATATTCTTTAAGGAGCAAGACATGATTATTATTTTTAATTCAAAGCCTAAATACAGAAAACTACATGGAAGGAATGTGATAAGTTTGCGTTATCTCAATTACTGTAATTGTAAAATACGCGTATGTTCACGCAAACTCGTATGTGCAATATTTCTCGATACTGAATTCTTTGTAATATTTATACGCATTTTGGAAGATGATGTTTTCCAAAAAATAAGAAACTCGGATCTTTCAATCAATTCAGGGAATTTCGTGTTTCACATTAGTGCATCATAATACTATACGAAATTGGAAAAAATCGAATTCGATAACGAAAAAAAATTATACTTGAGAAAAAAACTTTCTTGGAATGTTTTTTGTGCAGAAATGTTAAAGATTTTAACGAGTGACTAACTTTCCTTTCATCGAGCATCAATGAAGGCAAACTTTGCAGCGTGTTTCACGCATATTGCCAAAATAATGGAATACAATCGCAGAATTTTTGTGACGGATTTTATCCCAATCAAGGAAAAAAAAGAAGTTCTGAGTTTTGCTTCAGAAACGTTTCCATTCCTCCTCTAATAATGATCAATGATTTGGAAGAAATTATGTTTTCGCGAAATAAATTATTTCCGAGTAAAGCCAACGGAATGAAATCTTTGAAACAAAATTCGATATTCGTGAGAACATTCAATAATTTCCTCTTTCTCTTCCTCCGGACTGCACTATATATAAGTAAAAAACCCTCTACAGCAAATTTTGTAGAAAAATAAAATAAATTTTCTAGTAAAATTTCCAGAAATTCTCAATACAGTATAGAGCCACAGAGAGGACTGCTAAAAAGTCCAAATACTTTTATTGTCATAATGAATCAGCCAATTTTTTTTTTTGCTGCAGCTTTTATTCGCAGCCTTATCATAATAAAAAGATGCTGTCATTAACTGAAGTTATATCTTATGGGCTCGTAAAAAAAATTTGAGCAGAACAATGATTTTTCATTAATGTCCACTCAAATACAGGATAACTACAGCATAAACACGGAAACTAAATCGATGCTGTCCAGAACGGTCATAAAGTGTCGAAATTAACAATCAAGCACTTTTATGGAGCACAATGAAGGTTTTAATTTCATGGTTTTCAAAAGTGTTCCGCATAGTCAAATCTCTCAGGAAGGACTTCATGGGAGAAAATATCATCTGTGTGATTGCAAACATTTATTGAGTGAATTTAAACCTGTATGCTACTCTACTCATTATAGTAAAAGCAAACCATGTATTAAAATTTAACATACTATACAATTAAAATCATCTGTTGTAAAAAATAAGTCATTTGCACAAAATTAAAGCAATTATCATACATTCCTAGTTATTTGTGCTACTGAGGTATTTTATTCATATTACAGTCAAACCCCATAAAGACACCCCCCCCCATAAAGTGTCCCCATTGGCAACTGCCAAAATTTTGAATGAAACAAATCTTATCCATGTTAAATTCTACAGAAAACCGCGATAAGATGCCAACCGCCATCTGCCAGTATTAAAGATGAAACAAAATTGATGTTTTTTATTACTTTTCTCTTTGTTACTATGCCAACATTGGGGTAGAATTATAATTTCTGTCAATGATTTTGTATTTGTAAGAATTAAAAAAATAATGATGATCATTTTGTTGAAAATTTTGAACAATATATTGACATAATCCTTCAATTTAAATAAATTGATGCAGCAAAATTAATTTTCTGAAAGAGTAATCCATTGATCACAGCAATACTCTTTGGAAAATCACTGAAGTTTGTATATAAAACTTGTATCTCTATGACTTTTGGAGGAAAATTAAGTATTTTTGATCAAATAATTTAAAATTAAATATTTGATAAACTGCCAACCCCTTAAACAGCCACAATTGCTCTGGACAAATGGTGGAGTCTTATTGGGGTTTGACTGCATGTGCAATTTTGGGTACTTTCCTGTACCCATTTTTCTTTGTCTCGTGAATTCAGTATTTCTTAGGTTAGGTTAGGTCAGGTTATGTTAATTGAAAAATATTTGTAACTAACGTAACCTGACCCATCCTAACTTTACCTAACCGCCTCCCAAAATCAGTTTCTGCCTTCTTTGGGTTTCTGAGGAATTCTGAAGAATATTTCTTCGATAAAACACCAATTAAAAATTATATAATGTGAGTCTATGAGAAAACAAGACTCAACTTAGGGACATTTTGACTTTTAGGGACACTCTTGATGCACCAATTATGTCCACATCTTGGGGTCTTGCTGTAATCAATTTGTAATCCTTTTGTAATTCTTTATTACACCATTGATCACAGCAATACTCTTTAGAAAATTACGGAAGTTTCTATACAAAACTTGTATCTCTATGACTTTTGGAGGAAAATTGAGTATTTTTGATCAAATAATTCAAAATTAAATATTTGATAAACCGCCAACCCCTTTATTTAAACAGCCAAAATTGCTCTGGACAGATGGTGGCGTCTTATCAGGGTTTGACTGCATGTGCAATTTTGTGGTTGGACTTGGACTGAATCAAACCCCTTTCCATCTTGCATGTGATTAAACATGCGGGAAATACAAACAATGAAGATTTGATTTTTAAGGTTAGAATTTTTTTTATTTGCTCTCTTTCAATGTGTTTTTTTTAATTTTACACAAAACAGAACTGCGCTTCAGTTCGTTCCCCAAACAAATTTTAAAAAATACCCTCTCAAAATACGCCCTATCGGATCCGGGTACTTTTTTTTTTCGTGGCACGAATCCAGCTGGCGGCGTTGATGTCACCAGAAATGTTTTCTTTCGTGTCATCAAAGGAATACAATAAAAGAGATTACCCAAAGAACCAGTTGGGAGAGAGAGAGAGAGAGAGAAGAGAGAGAGAGCTGTGTTTCAGTGTTTTATTTAGGCGTTATCTTGTCGACAGGGTGTGAAGTTCACACGTGACGACAGCAACTCCACGGTGACGAGAATGGCACTCTGTTGTTGTTGCAGCAGCAGACCAAACGTCGCCACACGGGGTATTTCGCGGTGGTATAGAATCTCTGGGTGATGTTGCCAAAGCAAACACGTGTGAGATAGTCTCTATATAATATATGCAGACGCGAAAGATACAGTATAAAAGCAGGGTTGAAAAAAAGGGGGGGAGGGTGTAATATAGAAGGAGAAGAGATAGACTCTCTCTTGTTGGCAACATGTGCTCCATTTTATTTCATCCCTGTTGTTTATTTATTTTTTAAAATAAAATTTTGCGTGAGTGTGTCGTCAACGGTACCGTAATTTACGGCTGCTGCTGAGCAGATGTCGACTTTTTCGGTGCATGGGGATCCCTGATTTATGAAATTTAAGTACTTTACTAAACATTTCTTCAGCAGCAGCAATGAGGTGAGTGTTCATTTTATCCTCATATTTTTGCGGCATGAAAAATAAATCGGGAATTTAAGGTCACAGAGGGAATTTTTTGGCAAAGACGTTAATCAGCAGGTCATCATTTTTTTTTGCGTTCGTAGCATCGTTCAAACGAGGGTCTTGACAAAAGTTTGTTCAATCATTCAAAAGATGTCATACAATTGAGCTGAAAAAAAATTTATTCTTTGGAGCAAAAAAATCAGTCCTGTTTGACAATTTGTTTTAATGTTTTGCAAAATTCACCCTATATAGCAGAGTTTTGCTCTCCACTCAAAAGATGAGGCACCTTTATTCCTGTAGATTTTTTGTTGTTGTAGCCCAGCTTTCCCCTCCGAATTTTTGAAATCAATGTGGCATTCTTTCTAAGGGTTGCCTTCAGATCTTCCAAGGCAATTCTGCCATTTTCATCAACAGCCGCCTTCACAGCCACCACATTGGCTGCCACTTTGGTGGCCGTGAGGGTGTCTGTTGATGAAAATGGCAGAATTGCTCCTTTGTATGACATCTTTTGAATGATTGCACAAAATTTTGTCAAGACCCTTGTACAGTGAGTTATTGTAAAGCTGAATTATTTGTGAATGCGTGTTTTAATACAAAAATTTTGTTGTGCAAAGCGTTATTTTGACTGATTTAAAAATTAATGAATTTCATCTGTCCCAGATATTCTGGAAATATCATCCATGTACCTGCTCAGGAAAACCTGCATGAGTGATTCATTCAAAAATGCGGCTTCAAATTTATCTAAATATATATATATATAATAAAGGAATCCTTTCAATTGTATGCTTTCAACTTTATTAAATACAGTAGCAAAGAAAAACTGCTTTTTTCAAGTTGCAGAAAATTTTCAAATTTAAACTTGAATCTTGCTCACATGTGTGAACTTTATGGATAGCAAATTATGTTATGCAGAGAAGAAAAAAATTCTTATTGGACTGGTGGGAAAAAGTTTGCAAGCACTTTGATTTGTTTAAATACAGAGTGGGAACTCAACTCAGAGGCATGTAAAATCTTTGATGCAAATGTTGATTAGAAAAAAATGCAATTGCATTTTGAGAGAACAGGGTGGCATACTTTGCACAGGAAATTCTTTGATGGCTCAGAAACACATTCAATGAAGCCTTAGTTCTTTAGAAGCAAAAACTAGGTACAGGTGTTACCTTTCAACCCTAATCCATTGCTGCACCAGGGTCAAATTGGAAAGTGCTTGAATTGAGAGACAATGTCAAATGGCATGTTTTCTACAAGGCATTTGACATTTCATGTCCCTCTGCAGGTTGAATTACATGGCTGAGGTCAAATTGATAATTGACCTCCCAGCAAATTTGACCGTCAAATTGCCAGATGGTTGAATTGTTGGTGGTCAAATTGCTATAGGTACCAACTGTATTTGAAGGTTTTGAAAATGGTTTTCTCTAGCATGAGTAAAATGAGGTGAAAAGGAAGTTAATTATCAGAGTTTGATTAATACTGTGTTTACTCAAGTACCTCAAGCGCCTTTTTTCTCAAATTTCAAAAGGAAAAAAGGGGTGCACATCATAAGTGGTTACAAATATTTCAAAAAGTTTTAGGAACTTATGCATGCACTACAGTATACTTGATTATAATGGAGAAATTTGGAAAAATGTAAAAAAGAAAACTTTTTTGGACTGGAAGAGCTGAAAATTGATCAGATTTTTGTTCAATTCATGTCTCAAGTCAAATTTTTTTTTCACAATTTTGTGGTTTTAGATGCACTAAAAATTGGGGTGCGCATCTTACTCAGGGATAATTTTTTAGCAAAATTTCCAACTGAAAAACCATGCCTTACTGCCTTACTTGAGGGCGTGTAGTACTCAAGTAAATACAGTACTGTAATATGTTCCTCTGGAATTTTGGCACTGCTAATCTCAGAGTGATTTTTTGGCAACTTCAAAATTAGGCATTATGCCTAAAAGTTCAGAATTTCCTGCGTTGATGAGATTTTCAAGAAAAGTTTCCTCATTAACTTTCCAAGAAACCCTTGAGGGTTTTATGATGAACCAATTGCGCGGAATTGCTTTATATTTTACTGCAAAATCTTCACATGGAGGATTTTTGCACAGGTGACCAGAAAGCCTGACGTAAATCTTAAGCACAGGTGAAATTCCTGCACAAAAACACCTTTATAAAATAATTTTCGTCGTTCTCCTGTCGCTCGTTTTTTTTCTCTCAAGCGATTTCCACCTCGAAAAACCCGGGAAAAATATTCCGAATTCATCGACGCTGCAGATTTATTTTTATTTTCTCGTTCGCAGTTTTGCAAAAGCTTTTTCTGCAGATTTCTCGTGTTTTCGAAAAAGAAAATCCGGGTAATGGCTGTCGAACAGAAGAACAAAAAAAGGGAAAAGCGGTCTTGTTTTTAACCAGGCTCACCAGCTGCAAATCATCCGTGCTAGAATGTTCTCTCCCTGCGCCTTCCTTCCCTTCTGCAAATTTTTTTTTTTTTTGCTCGCATTTTTATTTGACGAGGGGCCACGGCACTTCGCAGCATCTTTTAAAATAGATCAATAGGGTTACTTGGCGGTATGAAGCAGGGTGTGTGTGTGTGTGTACGGGTTTGTGCCAAGACACGCTGTGCCTGGTTGAGAAGACAAGACAGTGAAAAATATCCTCTTTGCTCCTTTTTACAGCACAGGCTTTGCGGGAAACTTTTACTGGCAAGTGTAAAAAAAATTGAATAACGGGTGCGTTGCGTTGGTTTGAAGTCAAGACCTGCACTTGACTGCTCTCCCAATGGGGCATGCGATGGTGAATAATTCGTCCGACCGCAAAACATGTCCAGTAGCCACGTAGAAGTAGAGTGAAGACCACAGCTGAGATGAGGAAGTAAATTACATAACCCTCAGAATGTGTCCATATGCTTAAATGTCTGCATTTCGGATCACATTTTCTCATCGATTTATATGGGAACAATAAGCAATCTCTTTTCATGTTCCAAGAAAAAGGAAAATGCGATAAAAGATGAGAAAAACACTGCGCAAAAAATCATTATTCATTGTCCTTCTGTCACAAAAAGAAGTCTAAAAGTATCAAAAAGCAAGCAAACATATTTTAATATTGTAAACAGTTCATGGCAAGTCTGTAAAAAAATAATTGTCTCCATCAGGATGAAGAATGTTTTCCTGGAAATTCTAGGAAAGTCTTCGCATCTTCAAATGTTCTCCAAATATTAGGACAGATTTCAAGTGTCCATAAGTTTAATTGTGTGCATGTTTAATTTTCCATATGTTGGGATCCACTGAAATTTGGCTCACTTAGCATATAGCTGCTTAGAGCTAATGAAATAATATTGATGTCATGTTTCTAGTGAACAAAATTACTTAAAATCAGAACATATATTATTCTGTTTCTTGTTTATTTAATCAAGAGTGCAGGTAAGCATTTTTTTAAATGTCATGGTAACTTGGAGAAGAATACATTTTTGATATCTTGAAAAAAGCACTTTCCCAACAAAAAAATAAAGCCGCACAAATTTTAGAGATCCATAAAAGTTTAATCATTTGGAGAGTAAATAAAGGTATATCGTTGTGTTTTTCAAACCCAAAATTTTGAACTTTAAGGGTTTGGCAAGTTACAAACTGTTAGGATCACTTCAATTTCATAAGAATTTAATCTTAAGTCAGAATCTTCCAAAAATAGCTTGCTGGAATACACAGGTGCTTAAGGTCTTAGGATGATATTTTGTAAATGCCTGGGATGCATTTTTTCTGTTTTAACTTGAGGAAAAAAACCAAGTTTCACATAAAAGCATTAAAAAAAATGTCTGCTTGGGGTCACCTATAGGACGTCTGCTCTGTCGGGCAACTTCAGTATCAATTTCATTTCGAAAAATTTTACGACAAAGAGGGTCTAACAGAACTTTGCTTCCCGCTTAATCATCTTAAATGAGTTAATGAAACCTGCAAGGAACCACTGCTATGTTGTGCTGAAAGTACAATCGGTCCCCTACGGACGACTCTCACTCGACGGACAGGTTATGGTGGCATGCCGAGCTTTCCTTGTTTGCGAGGCGCGCCGCCGAGAAAAAGGGCGGGAAGGAAATGCACGTGGAGGTAAAATGAGCGACACGCGCGCCGCGGGGGGAAAACGGACAGACACATGGGTAACGCGGGGAAGTTACACGCCTCTCTTTCNCTGAAAGTACAATCGGTCCCCTACGGACGACTCTCACTCGACGGACAGGTTATGGTGGCATGCCGAGCTTTCCTTGTTTGCGAGGCGCGCCGCCGAGAAAAAGGGCGGGAAGGAAATGCACGTGGAGGTAAAATGAGCGACACGCGCGCCGCGGGGGGAAAACGGACAGACACATGGGTAACGCGGGGAAGTTACACGCCTCTCTTTCTTTCTTTCCCTGCCGGTTCCGGATAGGCATGAGTGAGAGAGGGGGAGAGAAGGGGGACGGATGGAAGTCCGGACGCTCTCCGCATCTCGTTTTCAGTTGCGCCGGCGGCCAGGGTTTCCGTACATATGTACTGTAAGTTCCTCAAACTGTGCGCCTTCCTGTGTACAGGGTTATGTATCCTGAGCCCGGATTTTAAGCTCACGGAGTTTTGTGGTACAGTAACTGTCTTCCTACACCCACCCTTCTCTCTCTCTCTTTTCTTTCACTCTTCCCCAGTCTCTGTTGCTGCATTTGGTAAGGGACTGCGGATGAATTCTTGGTGGTTCCTAAACGTAAAGTGTCCTTGTTTTATAGTACGAGATGTGACTGTATAAGTATGAAGGTTGTTAGTGGTGACTTATACCACAGAATAACGACCCACGGTCATAGTTAATTCACTACTACACTACCAGCAGTGCTTGACCCTATGCCTCTGCTCTGTGGCAGATTAATTTTTTATCTTTCTTCTTTCTAGATCTAGCAATCCTTGCATAGAACTTCTAGTAGGGCACCATGTAAAACATGTCACATTGACCAGGATAAATGGATGCATTATTTTAAGCCGATTTCAGCATACCCAAAAAATAATTTTACATTTAAATCTTCAAGGCTTTTGAGCAAAATTTGTATCCCATTCTACCTTAAATGCTGACAAATTATAGAACTCACAAAATGTTCCCTATAATGACTGAAACTGGATGCCATCAAGGTACTGTATACGTAGCAAACTACTGTACGCATCGTATCACAGGATCCTTGCGTGCCCCATAGGACTTATTATGGGCCAATTTTGAAAGTCTATTCTGTATTTCTATTCAGCAGCGGTCTTAAACGCAACCACCAGAATGAATTCTGAGGATAGTATAGCCTTTGGTTCAAAATGAGATCAACTCCTTGGCAAGAGAACCAAGTGATGCTGTGAGAAGCTCTCATGGTGGTAAGATCCGAAGTACCACAACAGCCGTCCCTCTCTTTCTAAGCATGACTTGGGTAGGGGGGACGCTTTGGCGCGCCGGAGAAGGTGCATCGCACCTCTGCTTTCACTCGGCAGGCAGAGAGTCACTGCGCTGCTGTTCCTTCCTCGGAGATCAGCTACGTCGAAATTAGCAACGCGTCCTCGAAAATGTGAACATAAACATTTTATCCAATTGTAAATATTCAAAAAGTTATTTTAATTTTATTGAAAGTCCAAAAAGTTGAAAAGTATGGCGAAAAAGCGTGTCATAAAGTAAGAGGCCGTTTCGACGCCCATCACATGGTACTGACCTCCTTATGTATTCCGCGCGGCTTTCCTGCGCCCTCGCGAAAGAGTTGGGATTTTCAGTAGGATTCGTGCACTCGGCGCGTGCAGACGTCGTTTCTGTGTGAGATTCGGAATCAGGTTGTTGGATGATAACGTTCCGTGCCCCAATCGCCAACTGAGATATTGTACAGTATTTGGAAGTATTAGTGTGATAAACCGATGTCCTCCGCGATTGACTACCTCGCCAGTCGTGTTTTGGGTCTCGTACCCGTGCGAAAATCATCACTCGCGGCGTGTTATTGCGCGTGTGTACCGTTCCCTCGCCAACATAATCCAGCCTCGTGACGTAATTAGAATGAAGGGACTGTTGAGTTGATTACCGTGTGAGGCTGGCTATATTTCATATCCTGGATGTCGAGGTTAAAACACACCGCTTTCAATTAGGCAGTGTCCGAGCAGCTGCGAATGAACCCATTGTCGGACGCCTGTAGCTGATGGCTATGAGCCTATGACGTTGACCGAAGTATGAGCCAGGTAAAAGTGCCCTCGTTGTGGAATTAAGCTTTCTTTGTTGTACTCGTTTGTTGGAACAGTACCTGTGTAGCAATCGGAAATTTGTTTTTTCTATGCATCGGCAATGGTGGTCTGGTCTTCATATATGATCATCAGAAGCTTCTGAGGAAGCATTGGTTCATGTAGACACGCAGCTGACGCAGGTGACCATTTTGAAAGTGCAAGGTTGTACTGTACTTGACGCTGAAGATAATTCTCCGATGGTTTCAGGAGTAGCAGCTGTAAAAATGAATTTTCAATATGACGACGAAAGCTTATTTTCAAATCAGTTCTTGTTCAATTTTACTGTCCCTGTGATTATGGTATGTAACTCTGTATTATCAGGAAAACACGTTTTATGGAGACATGAGTGAAGAGGGAATTTATCTTGGCGGGTGTGATTAGCTCAGGATTTGTGAAATCGGGTCTAAGACAGGGTTGGAACTATTAAATCTAGAAATTTTAGCGTAACATGAAGTCAGGTTAGTCCGTTAGAATGATTCATGTTACTCCAGTTTTCAGTTCGATTATAAGCACCCACTTACATTCCTCGTGTTCTGACTTTCCTGGAACCTAAAATTTCATACTGAAATTAGAATCCCCCCCCCCCCCCCCAAAAAAACGGTGTCACACAACCTCTGCTCGCCCTTTTCGGTTAATTACTCATGCTTCCTGAGGTATGCTAAAAGCTGACCATTTCTTGATTATCTGTAACTTCGATTTCAAATGAATCAAAGAAAAGAAGTGCACGATTGCTTTGTGAGCCGTGAACAGGAATACTGCCTGACATTGACGCGTATTTACGCAAATAGTAGATGCATGCAAAGAAAAGCCAGCCCTATAGTTTTTGAGCTTCTGAGAGGAGAAAAATGCTTAAACTGCTTTCGCGTGAATGCGTAATTTTTATTTTCTAAATGTATACAGTAGGTAAAAGAACGCATTGAGCCAATATTTGATGAAGTGATTCAAATCGCTCAAGTTCCTCTGATTTATATTCGAGTGAACGAAGAGAAGTACCATTTGGATGCCTCGTCCATGATGGACTTTTCGGACTCCAATGTTTGCCGTGTTTTCCGGTTATGAACCGGAAAATAGTGTAGTTCTACTCGTGGCAAATCTTACACGTGATGCGCCAGAAAAATGCCGACTAAATTATATAACCGTGTGAAAACGGGTGCTGAATTACGTCCCTAATTAGGTTGAGTATAGTATTTATATTTCTCTCCATTTCATTGAGGCAGAGGCATGCATGTTTTGTCCATGTTTTCCAAGGACCCCTCTGAATTTTCAATGGAGTTTTCAATCCACAGCTATCTGATTTCAGAATGAATGCTTTCAAAAAAGGTTCCCTAAGTAAACCGACGCCATAATATACCTTTTTTTATGGTTGGTGTTTCCAAAGCTTTGCCAGTACAGTATACAGTCCGGCAGTCCAACTTGTAAATGGCGTTTTTAGGGGACATAATTGTCTAAACTGATCGATGACAAGCATTGAAGCCAGTCGTTGACCTTTTGCTAAGAATGTTCTTCAGTTCCGGCCTCGAAGCACGCAATTTATTGTTCAATTGACATTTCATGACACAGCCGTCGCACTTGGCTTCAATAAAATGCGAATATCCTTTTCCTGATAATTTTAGCAATTGAAAACGTGATTCTCTGATCAGGCATGTTGTCAAGATGATATTCTTCGTAAACAACCTGGCAAGGCCCAATTTTTGATCAGTTGAACATTTTAAGCCAAAATTCTCCCAACTCCGTAGTTCACATGATTCCTGTCCAATTCCTTCAAGTCGAATGTGGTTAAACTTCCCGCATTCCAGAATTTGTTTGTGGGTCAAAGTCCATTATTTGAATTTGAGGCATTTTTATTTTGGGCTACCTTTCAGAACAACTGTTCAGAAAGCAAGCAAATGGATGCAACCTTTAATTTCTTCATGATATCCAAAATGAATCAGGCATTTTCCTTCACATATACCTTTTATGAATTGCGCAGTTCTGATAATTTCGCCGGAAAATAATTTCCTCCATTGATTAATTGCCCAAAAGGAAACGAAATTCCCCGACTCAAAAACTCTTGAATTTGATTTTTTTTGAGTCCTTTCAAATTCTATTTTGAGATGTTTAGCTGTATGAATCTGGAGACTTGAACGTTGACTGTTGATCTTATCATCTTAAGCAAGGTTTTTTATTTTTTATAAATATTTTTTGCTTTTAATTCAAGGTAGGTATTCTTTATTATTGGAAAAGTTCATGGTACTGTACTTGAGTAAGTACAGTACCGTATTCACTCAAGTGCCACATATGTCTTTTTTCCTTCTCAAAATTGAAAGGGTGCAACGTCTTCGGACCTGCAAAAAAAAAAAGTTCTACGGACCAGATGTTGAGGAACATCGCGATGAACTCTCGAAACAGGAGAGTCAGGAATAATTGGGAAAAGAATGAAGTGTCGACCAGTGACTCAATCTTTAGTATCAAAAATTTAAACATTCGACTTTCTGGCTTAGAAAATGGTACTGGAAGAACAAAGAAACGGGAGTGGCTGTTATACCCGGCTTCTCCTTGCTTTTTTTTTTCGATCGTGGCTTCCGACAAGCATTAGCCCCCAATTCCGCCTAATTACCAACTAGAGTGATATCCCCCGTGGTACTGATGCTATCAAACTCTCCTCGCGTGCTCCCTACTATGGTGTGTGTCTTATTCCCCATGGTTGAGTGTGTTTTGCTCACTAGCAAAGAAAAAACAAAAGATGAACGAAAGAAAATGACGAGTGCGAGGCGATGAAACGAAAGCCTCAAGCGTAGACCTTAATGATGATTAGCTGGCTATCTGGTGGCTGACTTGGACTGGACTTGAGAAACGTGGCATGAGTGGATAGAGCGAGAGAGAGAGATGCACGCACGCACGCACAGGCAAGTCCCTCGGACTAGTTTAGGGGGAAGTTGTTGGGTCTGAATACTGTAAATCTTTCCCTCTCGGACGGGTCTCCCTTTTTTTTTTTATTTGCGCATGTGTATGCGTGTGTGTGTATGTATACCGGTATATAACTACATTCTACACTTCTACAGGGTTTTCGTCTCCCCTTCCATCTTTTCACCCTCTTCACAAGTGTGTGTGTGAAGGTGGTGAGAAGAAGGAGCACGTTTTTAAATTTCTTCCAGGGTAGCGCTGTTGCGAGGGAACGTCCCACTAACTTGATGGTTGTTTAAAATGGTGAAGAGCGGGAAGAAGTGTTGGTTCAAATTAATACGTTTCAAAGCAAAACTTGAAAGTGGTGTACTGTACGTTCTGCTGGGCCAAAAAAAAAATTGGTTTCGAAAAACCAGAGCGCGTCTTCCTTGTGATAGGGTCTGGGATTCACATTTAAAGTGCGCAACAGGCGATGTAATTAAAGTATGAAATGCATTTGATTGGATACATTTCACCTTTGTCGAAAATAATTCAAATCAAATCCCTGATGTCTATTTTCAAGTACAGTTGTTACCTTGCAATTTGACTCAAATCTGTTGTCAGACTAGGGTCAAATTGTGAGACACTTCATGACCTTGAGAAATATTAGCACAAAAAAATTTGTCAAAGCCGGTCGAATTCTGGGGCGGAGCTTGAATTGCAAGTCAACTTCCCTGCAAATTTGACAGTCAAATTGCGGGATGGTCAAATTGAGGGAGATAGAATTGCAAGGTACCACCTGTAAATGCCAAAAAAATAATTTATGTTACTCCAGTTTTTAATGCTGTTTATAAATTCTGTGCTGTTGGCCTTCAGCATCAGCCCAGTATTTTAAGTGGAAATTTGAAGTTTTTTGGGAGTTTTTTTCAGGCAAACAAAATAGAGTTTGAAGATGTCTAGCCTAGTTACAGAATTTTGGGGAGGGAAGGCTGTTGAAGCCTTTGTCAGTTTTCTATGTTTTTCGGGCATTTTACACTTGAAGAAATCATATCTCATTTAACAAGATTGGTGCAATCCCTCTGACAAGATTAGGTTGGTAACTAAACAAGATCATTCTGTACAGGAATGAGATTGAAGTCAAACCTTGATAAGCTGCAATATTTGAGAGGTTTTTTGGCAGCTTAACAAGGTTCATGATTTAAACAGGTTGGTGGTTTATATAAAAAAAATTGAATTTAAATAAAGAGAAAATGAAATTTTTATTCTTCTAAAAAGCAATCAAAATAACTGTGGGATGAGTAAATTATAATTAGGTACTGTTTCCAAGAAATAAATTACCATGGGTCATAATCAAAAATTTAATTTTTAAAATCCCTGTTTGAATTCCTTTAAAAACAATTGAAAAACTCTCAAAATGGAAGGTTTTTCCTCAAAAACCTCTGTAATTCAAATTTACTGAGACCTTTTGGCTATTATTATTCTTCATGCAGGAAAGATGAAAGCAATGAAAAAAAAAAGTAAGCTGATGTTTTTTGAAAGGAAGTGAAAGACAAATTGGGCAAATGAACTCATCATGCCTTCAAGTTTACCATCCTGTTAACTCATTCAAGAAGCAATTTAAGGCCCCAAAAATAACCATTTACAATATCCTCCTGTAGTTCTTCTATGTTTCCCTCTCCAAAAATGCTTGTTTCCCTAGCTTGAAACCTCCCAAAGTCAAATTTCTTAGCTATTCTCTTAAAAGGTTACTTGGAGAGGTTCAAGTTTGACTGTAACCACCATTGGACTCAACCAAACATGGAATGAATCCAAGTCTTCCAACTCTCATATGCCCTACATGCCAACTGCTCCAATGCACCTCACATGTCCAGCTTCCAGATAAGAAGAGCTATGGCTGCCTCTTTCCTTGATGATGAGCATCCTCTGCCCAAGGAAAAATACAAATAAAAAGGAAGAAATAAAAAAACCTGGCAACCTTCCTGAAATCAGCAGTAAAAGTGCTGGGGGTGCATTTTGACGCGCCGCCGCCAAGTGGCACACCTGCGCGCGGGTGGAGTATAACAAGGAAAAAAAGAGGAAGAAAAAGACGCCTTTCACAAGCATAAAAGATCGCTTCTTAGATCCCGGGCGTAGTCGTGATTGTCCGGCGTCCAGACGTCGCCTTTCCTGATGAGGTTGGAGGGGCGAATGGCTCCCTGGTCGTGTTAACGTCTCCGTATGTGTTCCTCTTTTTTTTTGTGGTTTGAATCTCCCTGTTCCTCTTATTTTTCGTTTCCATCCACTCATTTCATCTTGAGTTTTTCTGTCCGGACTCGGCACCGAATTTTCTGGGATAACGAGCGCTCATCCCCCCTGGCTCTCATTCGAGTTTAATTTACCCGAGGGACTTCCTGATGATATTCCTGAATCTCTGCCAGGTTATTATTTTTTTTTCTCCTTGTCTTCTAATGCGAAATCGTTGTACCTGAGTGTGGCATGTGTGTTCGAGGGATATACTGTACTGTATTGAAGTTTTTATCATATGAAGAAGTTGTGGTGGTGATGTCGATGATGGTCTGCGGTTTCTGGGGGCCAGGAATATAGGGATAGTAAATCTGGTTGGGGAGGAGAGATAATTTGTTCATGCTGATGCAAAGGGGAGACTCTTTCTCCCCCCCCTCTCTCTCTCTTGTGAAATAAATGGTAAAGTTCCTAACACAGACCCAAAGGTTGGAAGGAAAAAGACCAAGACGTCCACTTGAGAGAGAGATGTTGTTTTAAGTTCCCTGGTCTTTGTTCAACCAATAACTCTTGGGAATTAAGTTATAACATGGGGAGAGTAATCTGTCGGGCCAAAGCAAAATGTGTTTAACAGAGAAGCTTGCTGTAGACCAGATTATTGTAGAAAGAGACCAACTGTAAATAACACATCATTTGTACATTGTGGATTGTATTTTCTTTAATTTTGGTATCAGCTTTTTTCTCTGTTCCCCATTCTGAAGAGATTGAATGTGTTTTGATGGATGTGGGTTGAGTGGGGAGGGGGTTTGGATATGGGAATGTTGACTGAACCTTGTGAATGCTGAAAAGCAGAAAATAAAGCCTTCTGTTCTGTAAATAAACATGAATCAGTGCTTGGAAGATATCACTCATTTACCAAATGTCTCTTTTGAACCATATGCATTGGAATGCCCCATAAAATGGGAATGAAGAATCACTAAAATACTTTCCTGCATGAAAATAAGATAGGCTGAAATTTTCAGACTTTCAAGGCTTGATAGTGCGGTTGGACCTATTTCACTCAACCCTCTCTTAGTCTTGAATCTCTGTAACTTGAATGGTTTTTAGTTGCAAGTATTATCTGTCCTAGTCCATTCAAGAAGCAGGCTAAGGCCCAGAATATCACTATTTTCAAAATACTTGTGATTATTATTTTTTCAGCAAAAATGCTTGTTTCCATAACCCAAAGCTTTCCTGGATTGAATTCTCTTACTGACCCCTTGAAGTTAAACT
>CAJPEX010003428.1:0-12178 GCA_905338405.1 Notodromas monacha
TGTGGTTGACTCTGAAGCACGGGTTGCACACCAAGGGTGACAAGAACATCCCACATTTGCTCTTGGTCACTTCAGTTGCTGAGGGCATGGAGACCGCAGCTTGTTTGGTGTCTAGGCTTGCGAGGTTCGTTTTAATATTTTTGGACATGTGGAAGGAGCAGGATTGATTATGATGATGATGTGATTCATGCTTAATGATCGCGACAGGACTTAATCAGCAGCGAACCTTAGTATTTGTTTCATGGGAAAAAACTACTGTTTATGCAGCCATACATCGTTGTGAGCTAGCATACTGCATCATCTGAAATCATGTCTAGAAAAAAAAAGAATAAAGCTGCGGTATACCGATTCACAATTCTCATTTCCTTCAGGGAAAACTTCTGGAAATAAGATCATCTCTCACAGGGCCTTTCGAGAGACGTTTAAAATTTATTACACTTCAAAATGATTTGCTGGGTCTGGGTGAGAGAATTAAGAGTACTATACTGTATACCACCACAATGTGCATTGTAAATGTTTTCGAACAAAATACTGTGATGAGTCATCAACAGTATCATCTATCTAAAGATATTTGACAACATAATTGCGGGTTGAGTTCATGTCAATGTTTTTGTGCAGTAACATCTTGTTATTGCGACAAAATCATCTGGAGGACCTGAACAAACCGTTTGTTATGAATGTTTTTATAAATGGTACTCACATAACATGGTAGCCATGATGTAACAATGAATTTGTTCTGAACAAAAATTAGCTGTTCGTTAGTGAGATTTAAATGAGTGGAATCTGGTTACAATAAAGCAATTCGGACCTGAACGCATAGAGAAGCCTTTGTTTCAATTGAATTTTTTTATAACGAGACTTCAAGTACTGTAATATCTGTGCTACACTTCTGTGACCTTGGGACTTGATTTATTCTAAATAAAAACTACAAGATTGTGACAAGATTTTACCGTAGTTGATGAATTTCGGTTCGGATGAGTAGTTCTATTGAAAAAGATCATTGTTGCTGTGGTGATGTCTTCTGTCCAAAATTCATTAATTATCAAGCAATCAAAATACAGTAAATGCACTTTTTGAAATATTTCTCGTGGATGTAAGCTTTGAAGCTCAATACAGAAAATATATTGTCGGAACTAGGTTCCCAGCTCAATCCACCTGAATGAGAAAAATTTTGAAGTAAATACAGTACAGTATTAAAATTTCAGATATGTGAAGGAACTGCATGGGGACAGACGCGTGCATATCTTGGACCTGGACACCCTGGATGCTATTGCTGATACTCAACATTTGCATGTTCCACTGTTTTTCCATTTTTCTTTGGAAAGGGATCATTCGGTGGTCCTTTTGAATGCTCAGAACCTGAAAGCTGCCGGGGCGACACAACTCAACCCATTTTTAAGCCAGGGTGCCACTTATAAGTACCCTGCCATGGCCTTTTTTGTGGCTAAATTGGACAGTAATTTATCCGAAAGCAGGTGAATGTGTTACTTTATTGAAACCGGTTAATTTATTTCCTGTTCTATGCCGCTGGACGTTGCGTACCGGTATTCAATGAGATTGTATTTTAGTATCTACCGCTGTTGATATTTCGTAATGCTCAATTGTTGCTAAGAAGGAGCGATTTTTTTTTCAAATTTGAAAGCTCGAGATAGATTAGGAATTATTCAGACTTTTCTCAGCTTTCAAATGGCTGAACCTTAGTACCTGACTTACTGTTTTCATTAGGTGAAAAACATATGCATTACAGAGAAAAAATATTAGCGATTGATTATACCTGGATTCTCACTAGTACACCTTGTCAATTATCATTTTTCGGTGGGCAGCAGAAAACACTATTTTACCTGGTTTAACTGGACTGACGTAAATTTATTTAAAAATTTGATGAGTTCAGATTGAAAAAGAAAAGTATGCATACAAATTTCCTGGATGGTTAAAGCAATCACCTGCAAAAGTTCAAGATAAAATTTCCTGGATGGTTAAATAAGCAATCACCTGAAAAAGTTCAAGATATTAGTTCGTGCAGCCTTCTTTAGATTTAATATTACATGGTTTTAGTTCCGTTGGTAATGCATTATAACCAGTATTTTATGTGTACTGTATATAATAATTATTGATTTTTAATGGGTATATCTTGAAACTTGAGAAACTTACCAGCAGATGACAAGGTTTCGACTTCAATGTGCGAGATAATAGAAATATGCCGTGATGAACGATTAATTAATTTATTTATTTTGAATTGTATTGATTTAGTTTATGTTGCGCTATTTTTTGATTAATTATTGATCGAAATATGAATGCACTGTATTTTACGAAATTGTTTCGGGCAGGTTGGGAATGGATGAAACCGTTGCGAAGGCGTTGTTAGGAAAAGCCTGGGTTGCCAATGGCTGGGAAGAGGCCAGTGTTCGAGACATGCTGAGCAGGACAAGAAGCACGACTGTGTTCGTCGTACCTGAGCACAAAATGCCGTGTTCCTCTGGAACAGTGAGCTTTAATTGATAGCGGTTTTATGTTACTGTTTGTTGGTTGCCCCCGTGATGTGTCCTCCCGTTTTTGGCATACTCAATACTGGAATGCGTTTTATATTTTGTTCCCCTCATGCTTGGTCATCAAGTGTTGCCGATTGCATGTTTTCAATTTGTCTTCATTTTTGAGAAATCAAGACTCTCCTCGTTGTTTTGTTCTTTAATTGATGCGAACGATTATGTGCTCTTTTCAGTTCCGTTTCGAATGCCGCAGCTCGTTGAAATCTGGAAAATTCCTTAGAAATTTCTTTTTGTTGTGTCACGACGTATCTTTTAAGCATGTGGCCTGTTCCTGTAACTTTTTATATCCCGTCTGTATATATAAATATATGTTTTTCAAAAATGTGCCAGTCAAAATTCCGAACTAAGCCTGAAAATCTCATTGTCTGAAGATTACTGTATTTTTATTGAAAATAAATTTTTTTTCGATTTTTCGTGTAGTTCCTGTACATTTTTCTGGAGATTGTGTGGTACATATTTGGAAGAGAAACGCCTAGCGTAAAGAACTCGGACAGGATCTTCCCATTTCCTTTTTGGCCAGTAAACCGTTCTTAAAATGATAAATATTGCATACTTTTTTTCAAATTGTGGTGTAGGATGTCAGAGTAAAAAAAAAATTCAACAAAAGAGCGCTTTGCAGAAGGGCCTGCTGCAAAGGCCAAAATCTGCTTTGCAAAAGAGAATGATTATTACAGTATTTTCATTTATTTATCAACTTTGAATTGTCACGGAAGAAACTGTTCCACAGACAGGAAAGTATATTGTGTATACCGTTATCTGTGTGCAAAGCGTAAAATTTATTTAAAAAATGATATCCAGAACAAGCGAATCACTTAAACTCCAGAATAAAATTTGGTGTTTCTTTTAATTTTATTTATTCGATATTTTGCTTGAGAATACTGTACTCTCAGAGAAAAGTGAACGAATTAAATCTTTTTGAGTAGGCTTCTGAGCTGTATCTTGCAGAATAACGGTCAATAGGTCTATGGAACAAATTAAAACCGTTCTGTGGGCTTTACCTTCAATCGTGTCATCATGTAGATTATTGTTTTACGTATTCCTCTGGCTATTTTATCATACGTTTTTTTACACATCCATGCAATAATTTTGCATTCTGCAATTTATGTTGAGATGCTTTCGTAGCTGCAAGGTAGACCTCGCTCCGAGAGTGATACGGACATTTCTGACGGATCCGCGACAGATCGGACAGGTCATCAAACTATAGAGTTGTATTTGGACGAGTTCAGTTTTGTATTACAGATTCCTCACTCCGTATAAAATTACGTTGATCTTTTAAAACACAAGTTAATTAATGTTGTTCGGCAATGGCCCATCGAGCAGATCGAGTTCTACAAAGGTCAGCTACATATTAATCAAATTTTAATTAAAAGGAATGCGCCCGTTGACCAGCGCGATTCGTCACTTCTGATTATGAATAAGCTTCATCTTGTTCTTTCCATGTCGTGTAAATTCATTGACCAAGTGCCTCTCGTCTGTTCTTTACATTTACATATTATTTATATACTACACCTAGCTAAGTTGACCCTCTGTACGAGAAAAATCTCCCTGCTTTGACTTTTGTTTAATGGGATAAGAGATGTATGGTCTCTCTCAGTACAATGATCTTGTCTCAAATGATTTTGGCTGTGGTCCCTTATGGTACTGTACTCTCCACATCTTATACAGCAGTATTAGTTCTCTACAAGATGTTTGGGCCCTTTAATTTTGTTGTAGGAATTCATGAGTCAACCTGTACTGTATATGGATCTCTAATAGTCTTAACCAACTACAATATAGGGAGGTGATATCTAAGAAGGAGGTGATTAATTCCTCAACTGGAATATCCAGAGGCCTATATGAGCTATTATTCCAGGAACAGGAAGGAGAATAGTAATACAGTACAATTTTAGTTGGATGCTTTTCAAATGGAAGTGAGATGATAGTTATTATAGGGTGGATTTTCATGCCCCATCCAGGGTTCTGCATCTTCATTTATAGCAGAATCAATTATACCAGCTCAAGGTACAGAATACTGTATCATAAAACTTACTCAGCATCTTTTTTGTTTGTTTTGCCAGCAGCGGCAATTTTCTGGTTCTCTTAATAATTCCCCTCATTTAATTTTTGGGTCCAACTGATGTTGACGTATGGCTATACAGTACAGTATGTATAACTAATATTTATGTCACACGTGTGTATCTGCAGTGATGCCCATTTATCATTGCCTGGTCTAAAAAAAGGGGGGGGGATATTGTATATGCTTCAGCTGGGCTGTGGCATCAATAACGAACAATGAGAAGAGGACTTGTTGAAAGTGACTGATTACTGGATATGAAAGTGCTGGTCCCGGGAAGGAAACTCCTGGCTTCGGCCATGAAAGCCACGCAACGGGAAAACGCAGTCCAAGGGGGAAGAACCAAAGGGACAGGGTCCAACCGCTGCTTTAAAGGTCAATGCCACCGTCTGGAGAGGAATGGTAGAGCGTCAGCACATTCACCTTCCCCTCACACAGTGACTTCACAATGTGAGATGGTCCCTCCAATCAAAGTACAGTACATTCCTTGGGCGAACCAACATGGCATATGGCCATATGCCCTGCTGCGCTGGACCTCACGTCTTGAAAATGTTGCTCATGCATATTTTAAAAGGTACTGTACCGAAAATAAATTGTGATAGTGCATTTTGGTACCTGCTGGGTTTCACTGGAATAGGCAGCGTACACAGAACACTCACAGAAAACATTCTGGTTGTTCAAGCATTTTAGAGAAAACCTTGACTGTCGGCATCCGCTTTTAAAGATTTACCTTATCAAAATACAACTGCCTGAGTCGAATTTCTGATAATCGCTAAAAATCATTGAATTTTTTGTGTAAAATATTACAGAATGCCTAAAAGTGATGGATTTACTGTATGATATCAATGAGTTGAACACACAATTTTGCCGGTGAATTGTTACGGGTAGGTGAAGTTAGTCAGGGCCGATTCCAACGGGACAAGTTGTTCTCCCTCCCAGCAGTTCGCCTGCGCATAGGGAGGAACACGCCAGTCTTCTGGGGTTTGGACAGTGATGTGAACGCCAGTCATGTGAATCACGAAAGTTTCTGTAGCCATGGAATTCAGAATTTTACCATTACGGAGCAGCAGTCATTCGCTCATTCCTTCCACGCGTTCCTGGAATAGTTTTTTTATGACATGGCCACGTTTGGAGTATTGTAATGCAGGCACAGTCCGTGAGTGCTGACGATCGAAGTACGAACTCCTCGCGAAAGATGGAGGGTTTACCATCAGTGCTATGTAAATTTGTGAGTGATTTTCAAGTGTCTGAGAATTGCGTTATTGACAAAGCTGTGGTAAATGCGCAGTGGACACTTTGCATTACGGCGTAGACTTCATTCCTGTACGAAATTCAACGTAGGGTGCGTGAATCCGTTTCGCAATGTGTACCAATCTTGCATTTGAGGAGCCAAATCGTCCGTGTGTCAGTATGATTTATGATCTCGAAATGCCCCCATCCCATTGATTGAGTTAGAACGCTCGCCTTGCTTGATACTGTACATGTATATCGAACTGAGGGACGGGAAGACGTCGTGTGAAGTGCTTTGGCAGCAGCTGCTGTTCACCAGCATAATCACAGTTTTGAAATGCAGTAAATTTCTTTTGGATATTCCTTAGCATTCTTTTAATGCCAATGAGGGTTTTTTGTTGTTGCGCAGTGCAAGGTACACATTTATTCACATCTTATTGTGCGATAACGAGTTTCTTCCTTTTTGGCGTGGTATTCATAATTGTTCTTTCACAGAGGAATGTCCCAGAAGTTTATACAGTAATAGTTTCAGTTAATGATAAGTTTCAGTTCGCGACAAAAAATTCTTACTCTTCATTGGAAATGTGAATAGATTACATGAGGACTGATTTTCCTGAGGAATACCGCAGCGTTACGTGATTTTTAATTATTTTAAAAACACATTTATTAATGTATGCATGTTTCTTCGTCTCATACCGTGCGAAGGATGAACCGGATACAAGTAGTGTATTGCAGTATCCCTTCCAGAGTATACTAGCTACACATGATGGAATTATCTAAAAACTTTTCGGCGAGCGATTTTATAGTAAATCGCGCTCCCCTAAATTCGAGGCTGTTCAGCACCGCTGTTATTTTCTGTGATGATACGCGGTTAAACCACAACCATTTGATTTAAGGTTACTTGTCTGCCTGGGCTCGTGAGTATCGTATCGTGCATAATGTTCGTTTTCATGATCGGACACAATTTAGATTTTCAGCATTTTCTAGATTTCTTTCCAGTGCACCATGTATTTCCCGGCATTGTGTGTGCAGTATCATACCATCCGAATGAGATGATCCATGCGAATACGTGGCATTGCAGCACAAGCATTTGAAACTTCTGCTCGCAGTAGGGCTGTGTCGAAAAATCCGTTGTTTTCTCGCTTGGCCGATTACGAATCCTATCAGCCGGTCCAACGATCTTCTTCCTTGGCCCGGATAAAATCTGACTTGCACTCTCATCTTGCGAGAGTTGTTCCTTGAAGCAACTGCATCAAATGGTGACATTGGTGTTCGCTCCGCGGAATTGTGCAGAATGACCTTGTGAATAAGGAAATGATTAATTAGTTAATATCTTGTTTTTATTGTATCTTCAAAACTGTCTCTTGTCCGGTTTAACCTCTGATTTGTCATTTGAGGCGTGATGGCGGAAAAATTCTCACTGACGTGGTGCTGGATGAAGTCTCCTGTGAAGTGTGAAAAAGAGAACTCGTACGCGTCATCTATTTTATTACTGATTATCCTTTTTTGAAGTTAATTTTTGGGTGTTGAGGCTTTTTGACGCTCAATAACTCTGCTCTGGATTTCTTATTCCTGTTAATGTAGCGTGGTCGCCTGAATATAAGTAAGTCTGTGTTTCTTATTTGATCAGTGGGCTATGATTACTGTAGTTTGTTTACGCCGGAAAGAATTACCGGGACCAACAAAGCAAGATGAAGAGAAGCGCCGATTGCTTCAGTGTAAGTGAGATGTGCTGCTTCTCTTCTGAAATTCATCGTCCGTTCATTACAGATTTGAAAGTGGATTTATATATTACGGGGAATTAGTCGGTTGTTGTCTCAGAAAATAGCTCCGTCCTCCCTTTTTTGTGTCTTAATTTTTAAAGCACTTATTTAAATTGTTTTTCGCGACTCTGATGCGAAGTTCGCCGGGCGGAATCCGAAGTTTTCCCGCGCTCTAATTTAACCAGCTGACTCCGAACAGTAAAAACTAGATAGCTTATCATAATGAAATGCATCGTTTGTCCGGGTGCATGTGCTGAAGAGTGACGTGGCACTTCGTGTACGACGACGTGAAGTTCACAAGCGTATTTTTTTCTCTTTACCCTTGAATAATTCTCGAATTATTCCTCGTCTGCTGTGTATTCTGATGCGGCCACTGACCTTATGGTCGTCTTCGGACTGCTTGCTATGTGGTAGTCAGTTCAGTGCATTTTTCAGTTGTGAGCCCGAATTTTCACGTCATGTTTCAACGTCTGTGATACCTGGCACAGGGAAGTACAGTTCGTGTGAGTGATAATTTAATTCCTCTGCAACGAAGTAATCGAGGAAAAATGTGATCCGCAAGCAGAGATTACTTGTGAAGTGGAACGTCGCTGAAGTCCAATACCTCTGTATGTACATTTTTTCGAGTCCCTGCCTGAATTTCCTCTCAAATAATTGAAAGCCGCCCTAGCTCGAATTTTCTAATGGTTCTTTGATGGTCTTCTCTTCTTTCGTAACCCTCAGGGCTAATTTTATATACATTATTTGTCAAAGTATTTAGAGCAAATAATTTTAATTTTAATTCACTCAGGGCTCTTCTACAATTTGCCCGTTGGAGTTTGTGCCTTTTGTTTCTGATTGTCTTAGAATAGACCGCGTATTGTACTTTCAAATGAAAAGTCAAAGTGTGGAAACTGGCAGAAACTGACGATTCTCCCTTCCCAACAGCTGGAGCAGCTGCAGGAAGCAGTTACTCAGGGTTTTGCCAAGAAGGGGGGGTACAGAAACATGGCCAAAGTTCAACGCCCTTCCGCCCCCTAGTCAGGGAAGGTTTATTTTTGTCCCTTCTTCCTAGGGAATAGAAAAACCCCAATACCCAGTCTGACAATTATTGGTCTGAGAAGGCTTGATACGAGCCTCGTAAGTATCTTCCTTCGTTTAATTTCTTGTGGAGATACTGACCGACGAAACGGAAACTCTTTTTTACCAAACACTTATGTTTGAGTAACTGAAAAGGCTTTCGGAAAAATGACTATGCAATGAGAAGACTGTAACCAATAATGGGTCCCATTATAAAATCCCGTTTTCCTGCTCAGATGTGGCCAAAGGGCAAACGCCACATGAATACATTTTTTTGTGTCCAAGGGGCACATTGTATAGGTGGAAAGTCCTCAGCGAGCCTCGATAGACAATAATTTTCAAGGCTTCAAATTTTCCTCTTTCAAAGTTTCAAATTTAATTCACTGCTATATATTGAATCAGGACGAGCATAGCCTTGTAGAATTTTTGAAGGGTGGAGCAAAATCTTGAAGTTTTAAATTCGTCTTTCAAAAAATAAATTTTGAATAGTGGTGTTTGCCACCTTGAAAATTATAGGGAAGGGACCGCAGGACTGTTGAAGAGTCTCTGCGGGCCAGATCCGGCCCGCAGGCCATATGCTGTTGAGCAGCATTGCATTAAATTCTCATTGCTCCACAGATTCCTCTTTTGCACAAGATGCGGTTGCAAATCAGTGTTCTCGCGCTTGTGATCAGCATCGCGATTGTCGATTTTGTGTTCGGACACGACGAAGCCCACGAAAAAGCTAAGTATCGCGCGGAAATGAACAAAGGTGGGGTGGAGTACGATGAAGGAGACCTGATGGATGACATGCGGATGTTCGGAGACGTCAAGTCCTTTTTGGAGTCTGACACTATGAAGCAGCTCGCGAGCAATCTTGGGAAAGGAGGGCTCTCACCCGAGTCACTGCTGTCTGTGGCTGGCAATTTTCTAGGAGGTAAAAAGAAAATAAATCTGGGTGATATCCACGAGTTTTTTTGTTCTTTTCATTTTTTTGCAGTCTCGTCGAATGTTAATAACTTTGCTAATACTTTGTCGGATGATATTAAATTGAAGTAATTTTCACTGAGAAATTGGAAGAGGCTTTACTCTTCCAATTTCTGCTCACCTTGGTTGAAGTAGAGAGATAGGGATATTAACTATTATATCTATTATTAATCAGCATTATTTATTATTTTCAACTTCACTTTTTAAAATTAGAATTATTTATTATTTTCAGCCTTATTTATTTTTATCAGAATTATTCAGTACAGTAATGTTATCAATATTATTGCGTACCGTATTTATTTGAGCAACACGCGCACTTCTTTCCCAAAACACAGGGGCAAAAAAAAAAATTAGTTGCGTGTCATATAGTCCGTGCAAATTCACAAAAATTTTCTCGTGCATTGTTTCAACAACTTCACAACATTTTGGGACGGCATTTCCCGCCCAAAATGTGAGCTGGAAAACTAAGATGTTGGTTTTAATTGAGAAAGCGTGATACTTGAAGAAATACGGTGTAGTCTTTAATAATTGTTTCGAAGTATTTTTTTAATAAATATTTTTAAAATCATTATTATTCAATTTTTGTCAATATTATGCAGGATTATCATTGAGTCATTCTCAGCATTTGGGAAACGTCTGCTCACTTGGACAATTTCCTTTTGAAATGTGCATGGCTCCTCAGCAATTTCGAAGTACTGCACCATGTTCAGAAAATTTGTTGTTAATCGCCTCAAGAAAGTTGAGACCTCAACGAAAACCTTTCTCGTATAAAGATCGCTTATTTTTCTGATGTGGAAGTTTCTTGATTATATAACGTAATCGAATGCAAAGAAAGTATCCCGAGACTCGGTGTAGGGTTTAATCAAGAATTTATGCATTCAATAATTAAGCTTCACAAACTGCGTCTGGATTGACTGATGCAGTAGTAACTTAAACAGAGTTGCTCTGTCTCATGCCATTTTTTTTCTCATAATCCTCCGCTCCATTTACAAATAAAGCGTTGGTAGAGTGACAGGGTATAAGTGGAAAAAATCTGTTATCGCTAAGTCGTTTTTACTCGTTTTTGAGGACGTTGATATGCACATCTTACGGAGAGTGGCGGATATTTACAATAAAGGCAATCGTGAACTTACGAAAATCTAATTAAAATACTGTACAAAACTTTCCGAGGAACGAGTTTCTGCTGGAGAATTTGATGAAATATGCGTTTCGCTCTTAACGTGGGGTTCTAGAGCCAACTATCAAATGCTCAGTAATGATCTTTGAATGTTTAAATACTTTAAACGATTCCACGAGTCGCATAAATTGACTTCAGCCGCCAAAAGATTTGCAGAAAGATTCCCCAATTTCACATCTGTCCTTGGCATCATTTTCGTAAAGAAAATGAATTTAAAGTCCCACTTTTCGCATAAAAAATTTGTGCATTGCCTGTTACTTCGTCTTTGACGCGGAAGACTTCTTATTTTGAGCGTCGATTTTGGCTGACATCTCTCTATACTTTTCATTGAAGAAAATACTGTATCTAGATTCTAGGAGAAGGAACGAATTTCAATGAAGGGATATTGGAAATCTGTGAAAGTAACTGTATCAAAGGTTAGAATTTTTATACTTCCCATCAGGCAACAACAAGCCAAGTGGGAAAGGCAAAGACCCGACTGCATCTTTGTCGGACACGCTGGATATGTTGACCAAAGGTGCCGAGATGCTGGGTCAAATATTTCCGCCGAATCCCAACGACGATGACGATGAGGAGAATGTGATCAACGTAGAAGACGACGATGATTTGCAGGAATCCGTGGGCACTAAAAGATCCGGCGCTGGTGCGAAACGTGGTCGGTCTGATGATGACCCCTTGCAGGCCATTCTAGGTCAAGTTCTTCAGTCGGGGCCATTGCAGAACACGTTGATGAACGTTGTTGGGGGATTGCTGAATCAGGGTGCTTCAGAAAGTGGTGAGATTCACCTATTCTGCTTCTCTTTTACAATTGGTGGTTCTCGAACTGTGATCTGCTCAGCTTTGAAATTGCTTTAAAGCTTTATTAGCCTGATTTGAATTTTTAATTATAGTGAGTTTATAATAAATTTTATTTTCATTATTTGTGAATAAAAAAGTACAGTTTGTTCAAGAGATATCAAAATCGTAAAAATTAAAATTTTTCATTCGTCTTAAACTGTAGGTAAAGTGTAGGTATCCAGAAACTTTTTAAGGACGTTGAGGCGGATTTCTTTAGTTTTCAAGTGTCCTGGAATGTCAAAAACTTTTCTGTAAGATTTTCTAAAAAAAATAATAGGAAATAAGATAAAGAGGAGCGAATTTCGTAATTGGACATTGTTTGACTGCTGTTTCTGCAAAATTTCTCGGTGCGAGTGATATTTTCTGCTTTCTTGTACGTTCGAAATTTTGCCTTTTTCCGTAGTGCAGTTGAACGTAGATAATTCGAACTTTCCTAAGTCGAATACGTCCCTATGTCTTATTTTCTGAAATATCTGTCTAAATTCACTTGAAAACGATGCATTGAGAACCTTGCTAACTCGAAGGCTTTCCCCCTAAAACCTTAAAA
>CAJPEX010003428.1:12204-29053 GCA_905338405.1 Notodromas monacha
TTATATTTTCTTGACGCAGGAAGAGAAAAACAATTAAAAGTAACTTGATGTGTTTTGAAAGGAAGCGAATTTCCTACTAATTGGGCAAATGAACCCTTGCCTCCAAGTTCAGCATCCTGTCAACTCGTCCAAGAAGCAATTTAATGCCCAGAATATCACCAGTCACGTTTTCCTGCAATTCTTTTGTTTCTTGCTACAAAAATGCTTGTTTGTCTAACTCAAAATCTCCATAACTCGAATACGGTATGTTCGCTTCTTTCTTTGAAGTTTCACTTGAAGAGGTTCGACTGTATTATTTAGATCAGTATTCCCCACTGATCTGACTTCTGAGGCTGAGGTTTCATCCTCCGATTTCTCCCCTTCAGGATCTAATAAGCAAGGTGGCGGAAAGAAACCAGCTGGAGATGATCCTTTGGCCATGGCGGCGTCATTGCTGTCTGCTCTCGGCGGCGGCCAGAATGCCGGTGGTGGCCTCGGCGGTCTCGGCGCCATCATGGGCCTCGTGAGCACGCTGACAGCGGATTCCTCTGGTCGTCAGAAACGGGGTGATGACGCGAAGGCGACCAGAAAACCCGGTAGTGCCATAAACGACGACGTGCTGGACATGGCGAAGCAGCTGGGCTCTGTGTTTGCGTCCAATTTCATGCAGGGCCTCTCCGGAGGCCGTAATAAACGGGATAATGGGGCGTCTGGTGATGCGGCGGGTGGGGATTCCCTGGGGATGCTGGCAGCACTGCTGCCGGCGCTGATGGGCGACCGTGATGGGCAAGCTTCAACGCTGATGAACCTCGTGCAGGACTTCTCCAGGTCGGACTACTGGAAGACGGGCAAGGAGATGTTCAGCAAAGTCGACTCTCACCAACTCGAGGCCTTCTCAAAAATGGTCAGCCAGGTAAATCTTCGTTTTGATTATCCTCTTGTACAGTATATAAGGCTCAGATGAGCTCAGAGGATAAATTCGTTGGGTCAAGACGAAAGTTCGCAGTCGCTTCTTTTCTCCTACCTGAATGAAATCGAAGCAGCTGACTAATTGTGATTATTTTTTGTATACGTCGATTGATCGATGATTCAAGAGGTCAAGGAAAAAAATATTCAGAAGCAATCGAAGACATGATTGAGATTATAGTACTGTACATCGAGTCCTTGCTTAACGAAAGACCCGCGCTACGAAAAATCCGAGTAACGAAAATTCTCAAGAAAAAAAGCGACCCACGGAACTAAAACGTTTCACATTACGAATACTTGGACCAAAAACGCTGAAATTTTAAAACAGATCTGGGTAAACTTTTTGAATTTATAAGATTAATGAACATGACAAAATATGAGCATAGTTTTGCCTCTTCTTGGTTCTTGTTTGTGGAATCTTTTAAATTCACGAATTTTTCAGAATTATTGGAATTTGATACTGAACTGCTCAATTTAGAATGCACAATTTTTTCCATAAAAAATACACGGGTTTTAATTTTTATGCAGGTCTCTTGGAAAGTGCCTGGAAAGCTTGAATAATTTATAATACAGTATAACGGTTTGGGAATTCGCGTTCCCTATCGTTGTTGAACAAATTGTTACCGAAACTTCGAACGATTTGCTTTTTTTTTTCTTCGAAAACTATCTCAGGATTGGATGTGTTCGTTTTCAGACTGATAGTAATAATGGTTCTTTATATATATGAAGGATAAATTGAGCTTGGTTTCATGAAGTTTCCGGTTTATGAATGCAGACCAGCAATGAGTGACTCTTCGGAACCACGTTTCCGCTGCATTGCTCATGCTTGGAGATGTGGTTTTGCTTCGGCACATTTTCGGTCGGTTCACGAGTTAATCAGTCATCTGTGATTCAAGATCGAAGAGCTTTCGTGAACATTTATAAAATTTGCCTCTCATAATTTATTTATGCCTTTTCAGCTGAAAGAAACTATTTCTGTCCTCTGTGTGAAGTGTGAAAGAAACTGGCTTTTTTTTGCTTATGAAATCTAATCAGTGAGCAGTATTGTACTCGATAGTGCGATTTGTTGGACCTCAAATGAACTGTGTTGCGAGAGAATTTGTTTCTTTGATCATGACTTTCATTCGTTCAAAATTCAGCAGAATCTTTGAACAGAAGGGGGAACAGGCCCAACTTTTAAGCAGGATCCAAAATGGAATTTTTGTAGCGGAAAAAGTTTTATTACGTTTCGGATTTTCGATTTTGCAATTTGTTTTGAACGAAGTGATCGAATAATGGATGTTCGAAACTTCAACTTTGAAATCTGAACCCATCGTGAGCATTCTGAAGTAGTGTATATAGGAATACTGTGCTATATACAGTATTGAACTGCAGTATACTATATTTCAGAAAATTATTTTACAAATGGTGTTACAGTGAAAATTAGTGATCTAGCATTCTAGATTTTATGCAGTTCGCCTTGAATTTTTTCCAACTTTTGATAAATCCTCCGTTCAGAAGCGGTGTTGAAATAATTGAAAGTCTTCATTTGATTGAAGCTAAAAATATTTAATCATCGATAAAGTATTTCTGATGAGTTGCCTTATGATCCGGACACTTTTCCAAAGTACTGTACAGTATATGTACTGCGTGGAAAACGAAAATCCAGTCAATTAATTCGAATGTTTTTATACTCTCATGAAGAGATGAATTATTTGATAATTTAAAGTAGTCCTCTTACAGAAGATTTTTTTGCCTGAGCCGTTGTTGACATGAAAAGTTACCTCAGGAACACTTGAAGTTTACGTGTCTCGAAAATGAATGTACGTTATACAGTACAAGTAATTTTATTATGTAACGGTATGTGTATACAGTACTTTTATCTCTACAAAATGGCAAAATTCTGCGGATAGCTTCCATTCATTGAAAATTACCAGCACACAAGTTCTTGCCATTTTTTCGATACCCCTCTTAATGTTCAATGCAATCCAAATTTCCCTTCACCATTTGAATCCCCCTGTTTCATGCTTAGTTGTTAGTTCAATCCAAATTCCCCTTCTTCAGCATCCGCGGAGCCCCTGTAAACTTTATTAGTACATTTCGGGGCTCCGCGCAGCACGTGTTGAGAATCGTCGTAACTGCTGTATACAGTATAAATCATTGGTATTTTTCATTCATTTACAGCTTGCAAGGTAACGAAGGCCTAAGAGCTTTTTGTCCTGGATGAGAAACATTTTCAGAATCTTTCAATAGTACACGGATATAGAAAAACGATGCATCCCTGTGCATCTCAGTCTCACCATCGCTGTGGATAAATTCATAATTGAACTATTTCTCTTGGTCCACCCTGTTGTGCAAAAATGTAAAGAGTTTCTTTTAGCATTGATGCTGATGAAGAAGGCAGTAATGAAAGCAGGAAGAAGAATGCCCATGGTTCACAATTTTCCCATTCCTTGTATTGAATCATAGGTGATGGGCAGAGAAAAGGCGTCGGGATCAAAGAGTGCGGACAACCCTTTTGATGGTGTTGTTGATGTTCTGCTCTCCGCTGCGATGGAGCATTTCGGCAATAGCGAAGGCAAACCTCTACCGGCAGCTGACAAAAAACAAGCTGCAGAAAGCAGCAGCAGTCCGTCATCTTCGAGAAGATCAGAAGCAGCAGCCGATGCCGACGAATCAGTACCCACAGTGGGGAAAATAGTACCGGAACGAAAAATCAACGGTACGAAACCAACGAGACAAGGTAATTTGAAGGAATTACGTGTGTGCAGCGTGCGAAAAATTCCATATATTTTTTAAAATTCTGAACACCCCGCTGGGATGAACATTGGAAAACGTCATGCAGGTTTCGCCTTTTTCTGGAATCTGACTGAACACACCCTATCCAGCCAAACCAAAAAAAAAAATTATAGAACTGAAGCTAACTTGATTTCATAATCAGCATCTCTCCTGATATTTTGTCTGTGTACAATTTGACCGATTAAAATTTTATGAACTAGTTCAACATCTAACTAGCGTATTCGATCACCATCAGGAAATAATCTGACCCAGAACACCCTGACTAACCTACCTAAACTTAGAAGTCAATAACCGGAATCAAAATCATCTTGACCATAGAGCTAAAACGTATAGCTGAACCAAATACACCTGATGCCTTAGCTTAAGCGTAACAAATTGAGTCCGAGAAAGTTTGATGAATTTCAAAAACGGAGACATCTTTGCATGAAATTGAAGGTAAATTACGAAAAACGGTCGTTCAAGGTGCGGTATATAAAAACCAGAAAATAAATAAATACCTTACTGCATTCCTCAAGTTTAACTTCGAAGGAATCAAATAATGTACAGTAATTTTCTTCCTCTAAAATAAGTTTTATACATGTTAGAGTCTACAGTACGTTTATTGAATTTCACCATGCAGCTTCGCTTAAAGTCATATTTTATTGAACACTTCCAGTCGATCAAGAAGATCTGTTTGATGCCCTGAAGAAGAACGGCATTGACATCGACGGAGTAAAAGAAAACCTGGGTTCAGTCTTCGACACGAAACCCGAACAGGGGCAAAAGAGCTACCTGAGTTCCAAATCCGCGGAAAATTTGAAAAAATCGTCACAGACACAAGACCTTATCTCGGAAGCATTGCTAGAATGGGCTGAATCCGCCAATTCGGAAAATCAAAAGGAAGCTCGACGAGTTGTGGTGAACGTCATCAAGAAGGCCTTGTTTAACTTCGCTTCGTACGGAAAGTCCATGGACTCGAGTAAATTTATGCAAGATCTCGCCACTGCCAACTTTGCCATCAAGCCGAAGATCGCCGACTTGATCAAGAAGTACAAGATTGATTCCGATTTCGAGGTGAGAACCCTTGTAAATATACACGAGGTATATCTGCAACTCGTCATTAGCACTGGATGTTGTAATGTTTGTGCTGATAGATTACCTATTTTTGATGCCGGGGATTGCCTTGCAAATCTACGATAATTTTTAGAAGTACGGTTTTAGTTTTTGACTTTTTATACGTATGTGAGAGAGGGTTCAGAAGTTTTGTCAATTTTGTACCTTTGACTGAGATGAAGTTATTTGTTTTCCGACTCTAGAAGTTTCTTGAGCGGAACCCTTTAAATTTTTGCCGCAACATATGGAATCAATAATAATCGTTTTTATGAAAGCGCAGCTGTTAATTTGTGAAGGGGATTTTCTGATTGCCGCATTGATTGGGACAAATTCTTGCTCATCAATTGAAAATTAAATTTCATGTCTTTTGAAAAGCCAATATCCGGATAATTTTTTTTTTGTTTTGTTTGGGCGAGCTTGTCAGATTTTTGACCCTTGAAGATTAAATTGTTTTTTTTTTAATATTTCTGAAGGCCGTCTGAAAATTTTAAAAATGAATTGCATCACTGTTTATAAGCATTGCTTAAGAGGTTTTTTCTGTTTTTAAATTTCTCTTCAGGGCATGTTGACATTTGCAACAGCTCTGCTGGTCAAGACCGAGTCCATGGACTCAGCTCTGGGTGACGTGAAAAAAGTCGTGTATGTTCTCGGCCACGAACGAATGGAAAAATCAAACGCCTACAGTTTCCTTTGCGATATTCTCAAAATAGTCAACAATGCTGCTTCCAAGGGCTTTTTCGAGACCATTACCGAACTTCGCAAATTTGTTGAGACTACTCAGCACGCCGATTTCCGAGCTTTTGCTCGTTTTTGCGGAAAAGTACTGGACGGGCAGTTGGTGAATTTGCGAGAAAATGATCTGCTGAAACTGTTCCCGCCTGTGGAAGGTGCTTTGAAAGGGTTCAGCAATTTGGAAGGAATGCTTGGAGAGTTGGACTACCAGGTCATGGCTGAAGTGCTCTCTCAATTTTTCGCTGACCAGGTTAGTATAAGTCGAAAGTTTCAATTACCCGGGTCTTAGGAGACTCACGTTCTGCGACTTGCTTCGAATACTTCACTAATACGTGAGTAAAAGTTTGTAATTTTTCTAGGAAAGCCCTCGAAGTACAGTAATTGTCAGCTGGGAAAAACAGCCCTGCTTTTTTGCACTTGGAGATTTTCTCCGAATTTCTTTCGGGGATACCTTTGTATTAACCATGAAAATTAATTTGTTTTTCACTCGAATGTAATGAATGGCAATTATACACTGTGCTTCTAAATGGGACGTTTCATCCTGACACGTGCTCATGTTCTTCAGAAGCATTCTTCAACTGCAGATTCGAACCTTTTAGGAACTTGCATCACATGAACATCGATGACACTTTTTATAGATTTTAAAGCATCTCAAATTTAAAGATTTTTGAAAAATTGGTCAAACTTTACAAAATATTTTATGGAAAAAAATTCAATCTTCAACATTTTTATTATTCAATAGCCTAAGTGGTATTTTTTGTGTATCCCGTTGAAGCCTGGCATTGAATAATTGTATAGGAAATGTAATATTTTCTATAGCTTCTCAAATTTGAAGATTCTAAAAAATTAGTCAAACTTGAAAAAAAGTTATGAATACAAATGTAATCCTGAACATTTTTATTATCGAACAGCCGAAGCGTTAGGAAGGTTTTTTTTTATTCAATTGAAGAATGGAATTGAATAAGCAATTATGAAGTGCTCCCACGAAACGCAGCAGAAGTATATGCTTTTATTCATGTTGATCAATGAAGTGAATCAAAGAGCGCACCGCAGATTTAGCCGACGAAAAGGAAATGGAATCTAAATTTGTTTCACCTTGAACATTGTCAAACAGGACATAATATCTGCCTGCGAGAAGCTGCTGATCCCGTCGAACGCAGAGAAGGTTGGCACGTTAGTTGGCAACCTGGTTATCGGCAAGGACATCCAGACGTTGCTCCCTCAAGCCATGGGGTTGTTCAGCTCAGTCGCACCTTCAGAGAAGGCAACTGCCAAAATCCTGAGTACCTACGAGGAACTGCACAAGTTATTCGCAGCTGCCAAAATTCAAGCAGATCGAAAAGACCGAGTCGGCGGACCGAAAACGGCAACGGAGGACAAACGGGAGTTTCCGACTGCTGCAAGTGACGCTGTCAGGGTGAATCTGACCAATGTGACGAATGATGAGATTTCCACCGCTTTGCACATGTTCGCTACCGAGGGTTTCTCCTTGTTGGACAAGCAGATGAAGGACCAATTCACGTGAGTTCAGCATTTGAAAGGAAGTTTGAGTAACATCTATAGTTTGCTTATAAAGTACTTATTGACACGCTGATCACCCCGAGAGAAATTAATACTATGGAACGCTGAGTGTGGGAAGAAATCAAGAATAAAGTTCGATAGAAAATCAATCTCGCTGGAAAAGAGTATTTGCATGATTTTCGTTCTACGTAATTCAGTAACATTAAGCTAAGAATTTACAGTTGTTCTGGAGATTTTTAGAAGAAAAAAGAATTATGATTGTCAAGAAATAATCCCATTGGAGAAATGTCAGTGAACAAGAGTGGATTCTGCTCTCGTTCAAATCTCTAAAGTTCGAGTCTTCTGTCTTTCTTTTTTAGATCAATAGAAATAAATCGTGAATTGCTCCTCTTCTTGAATTTCGTTTTTTTATGACATTTCTCAATTATAATTTATGTTTATTTTCCCAAATAAAAATACTTTGCTTTTCAGGCGTAGTTCTTGCTATGCTGGAGTCAAAAATTCGAAGTCGATTTCTTCCATTCTAATGCTTACCCTCATTCTGAAAATTTAATCGGGTGCCTCCGAAAAATGCCAAACATTTGGAAAAGTGAAAATTTCTGATCAAACACGCGTTGATACCTCGAGAAGACGAGAACAGTTGCTTCAAATTACTTCAAGTGAACAATTTCGTTGCCTGTTCACATTAATTAAAGTGCCGGGCATGTTTCTTTTAATGATGAAAAGGGCGTAAGATATCAGACCTCCATTCTTTAGACGGAAAGAGTACCGTAATTGCATGTACAGTAGTGCATTGACATCACACAATTACGGTGTGCGATCCAAGTATTCGAATTAAAAATTTATCTTGCATGTTTTCTATTTGAGGGATCCAATTCTAATCCGTTCTCTTTATTTGGAAGGTTTATTTGATGAAATCAGGGTAGACCAATCAAGTGAGCTCTGTGCTCTGATAGTACTTTACTTAATGCGTATAATAACTTGAGAAAGTTCTATGAACTATGATTACGATTTTGCGATCGAATTTTTGGTCTGATCGTCTAAGAATATTGCTGTGATTTGGGTTGAATTGAGTGTCGGTAGTGACGGGCCTTATGCATCAAAATTTTTTGTCTCAAGATGCTTATACATTTTGTTGAAGGGATTTTTCTGCGTGTGTTCATGTTCCATCCCGGCTGCTGACTGACAAGAATTTGTTTTCTTCTTCCTGTTCACATTCAAGGCTATTCTTCTCGGATTTCCTTACGAAACTCGGACTGAAGCTCGGAAAAGCGGATGACCCAGATTTGTATGCTAGAGTTGCAGAAGCATCGAAGAAGATAACTTCGGAAGTTATGGATAAAGTTGCGGTTCCGTCCACGATGCTGGACATGATCCTAAGACCGCACGAATACGCAGATCCGATGAAACTCGCGGAACTCACTGACAAAGTTAGTATGCATTTTCCAGGATTCGGAATTTTTGAAATCATTTTACCAACTCTGCTCACATCAGGTGTGTACTTCGCGCATATATATTCATGATGAGTTCATTCGAAAATTTCTCACTATCAAAAGTTTTCTCCTTATGAAAAGTTTTTATTATATTTTCTGAGATCCTTTGAGCGATATCACTGGTTCTTTCCTCTCCTCCCCCACTTCGAAAGAGGTTCTGAAAAATTGTGTGAGTTAACATTTTCCGAAAAAAATTTCGAATGCATTCGCAATACTTCAAGAATTAAAGAATCCGACTCTTCAGGCGATTGCTGGTCAATGGCAAGAAAATAAATTTAAAGTGAGTTTTGTGTCAAATCGAGTCAGAAATCAATTGTTTATGCAACGCAAAGTCCGTGTTTGAACATTAATTACTGTTTTTTCCTTCGTGGTTTCTCATTCATTTACCCCGGCAAGAACCATTTCACAGAGACTAAGAGCAATAATGTTCTGAGTATAGACACGTGTCATTGTAATTGACCATAAATTTACTATGTTGAGTGTTGCTGATGCATTCAAGGTGTGCGTGTAAAAGTCAAACCATCCAATATTAGTCAACAGCGAGAGTTTCTCCCGAAAAGCGAATTCAAATAGCTAAGCAAACATTAAATGATATAATCGGAATTTCTGCGACGAGAAGATATTGACACTCCTGAGTTCATCAGTAATGCATTTTATCCAGAATTTAGGAGGAAGAGGAAAAATATACAGCTTTGAGGAAATTATAATGCTGTGACTGAATGAGAAAAACGCATGACATTGATGAGCCAAACGATTTAACCCAGCGTCATCTCGTGAATTTTTGCCATTATCATTACCTGGAGCCATTGAATTGACGTTGAATGGTGTTTTTTCCGCATTTCATACGTGTGGTGCTCAAGATAAAATATTTCATTCAGGTCTTCAAGTCACCCGAGATCTCAAGACTATTATCTTTGGTGGACGACTTCGTGTCGCTCAATTCCGACATCGAGTCCCCCGCGGACCTGGTATCAGCAGTGATCGAATCCGTCATGGAATCCGAAGTATTTGGGGCATTTGCGTCTCTAGTCGGGATTGGCGATGACTCGAAAGACGACGACTCAGTACGAACCCAATTGAGGGGTTACCTGGCTGAGCCGCTCATGAGTCTCGTCGGCATTTACGTGCACGCATCCGAAGAACCCAACTGTGCCCAGCGCTGGCTCTGTGACTTTGCAGGCTCTGTGCACCTCCAGCTTGTCAAGGACTCAACCTCTTTTTGGCTCAGCAACGCTTATAGAGCCGGCAGGTCAGTTATTCTTGCGAATCGTATTTTTTTTCACAGTTGAAATTAATGTACTGTACTTTAATTTACTTCATCATTGGGGAAATTTGAATTTCGGATGAATTTGCTTTTGTATGGACCTGCGTAACTGTTTCTCTGTCTATAAATGCCTTCTTTCCTTATGCTGAAGCTCTGCAACAGAAACAGGAGAATTCATACTGATTTAGACGCGCTTTGGCGTGAGATTCATAAGCAGGTTATCTGAAGATGCTGAAGCTGACCTTATCCGAGTAATTATTCCAGGATTTTTTCGTAAGAGGAATGAGGAAAGGTAGTATTCTTGAAAAATTTTGGCAGCTCCTAACATGATTCCTTCGCAACAGCAAAAGATTCCTTTCACAGACCCTAAATGGCCTAAGGCACATGTCCCAGCTTCGAAACTTTTCATTTTAACTTGACAATACATGTACGATAGTATTGCTGATGCATTCAACGTTTGCGTGTGAAAGCTAAAGCATCCAATACTAGTCATATATTGAACGCTTTTCTCGAAAAATAAATTTTACGTATAGCTTAGCAAACATTAAATGATTAGTGGAATATCTGCGATGATAAGATAATGACAATTCGTTTTCAATACTTCGGGCATTGTACATTTGTAACAGCCATTGCAAAATTAAAAAAAATTATTGGACTGTATAGAATCCGCGATCTTTCTACATCGATTTCACCTGGAATTTTCTTGGGATGGCTGCTTGCGTGATTTAATGTATTTCACGTGTTGAAGTGGCGATGGATCTGCAGCTAATTTTTCTCAAAGTTTCCAACAAAATGGGAGCAACTTTTGCCGAGATTCAATTGAAAGAAATGCCTGTCGTTATATTGAACTTGAGGAAGGAATTTCGAATAAAGTCGTGACTTCGTATAAAACAAATTGCGAATAAAGCCGGTATGACGCCTGGAGTGGATGGAAACGGAAGCCAGATGTGAGAAGTTGATGGGGGAATTTGGTTGACATTGATGCATAGGTGAAGAGCTTTTTTGTTATCACAGTACCTTTTCAATTCACTGAACAGATACTTCTGACTACTAATGGTGACATGAGCCGTTTTTTCGAGCAGATGCTGAATGAGATTTTTGTTGTAAAAGTAGAGAGGCAAAATTCGACAGCTTCTATACGGCTTTGGAATTTTTTGGTAAAGTAATACAATACTGTGTAGGTGGACTCCACAACAAAATTCAAGGGATCAGAAAATGTATTTCTCGAGATAATTCCGTTGTAGAGAATCCCATAAAATGGAAAGAGAATCCTATGGGAAAACAAAATATACAGGGAAGATTGATGTAGAGTGCAGATAATATTGTTGTAGAGAGAGAGTCGACCTGTATTATACTGCACAAAGCTTTGGCTCCTCTGAAACAATTTACTCCAAAATTTACTACAATTTAATTTGTTTTAATAAAAAAACCAGCCTTGCTCATTATACAGTATGTGCACTCCTTATCCCATTTCCATTCAAAATATTTGCTGTGTTTTTTTCTTTTATTTCTTCCATTGACATTGTTGTCTTACAATTGGTTTTATAGTGCAAGACCTAAACTTGCCTTGACATAAACTCTTGAGAAGAAGACCTTAAATTGTTGTCAATAGTTAATTTTAGATTTGCTCCCTTTTGGAAAACCAGGTTCACTAAGTACCTAGGTGAAATAAGGTGACTTTTCAGCAATCTCTTTTAGACTTGCTTTATTTCTTCTTCATATGATGCGTTGCACACAATTTTTATGACAGACTCTGCTCCTTCTCAGAGGGTCATTTCACGAACTACATTTGGAGGAGAGATTTTGGCCTTTTTTAAAAATCATTTTCGGCAGCTATCTATTTGGTCAGTGGAATACTGCATTCATATTCTGATTTCTGAGAGACCAATCTTTCCTAGCAACAATGTTTCCAAGGCTGCTTGATATTCCAGCAGCATATATACAGTATTATATGGAATGATAATGTATCAGCAATTGTAAGAGAAAGAGAAACAAGGTTGCACAGGTGCGCTGCTGTCCCGCATTAGTGAGCACAGGTATACAGCCTGGGGCAACCAGCAGAACCCAGAAGGGGTTCAGGAAGGGTTGAACATTTCTGCTAGGGAAATTAGCACATGAACAACAGCATTCATTTACAGTATATGCAGATGTTCAAGGGCCACCTGGTAACATTCAAACACTCTGTCCATTTTACCTTGCTCTGGACTTCGGGTTCACATTTTAGTCAATTTGTTTGTGCCTGGTGCACAAAGATAAGCCTGTTTTGTTCTGTTTAGTTCTGTGGTCTCACATACAGGACTAAAATATTAAACTCTCTTGTTGAGTGCACACCAATATTTTCTATATGGGAGCAGAAAAAGATCCGAAACGCTCCGAGCTTCGTGAATGTGGAACAGCTAACTATTTCCTGCATCACTATGTGGATCTGCATTAGGTTTGTAGTTGTTAAAAAAAATCTATAAAAGAGTGGAACCGACTGTTCTGCGTCAATTTAAAACGGCTTTCTGATACTAGGAACTGTTGTGATCAGCGTCTCTGAAGTCACTTTGAAGCGTGTTCGAGCATAATAATGATGCTTAATTTGAGAGGAACTCGTGTTTCTGGCTCAAGTGCACAACACTGAAGTACGATATATGTAAAGTACGTAGTTGAACTCCTTCCATTCTCTGAACGAAGTTGCGGATTGATGTACGCTTGAGAGACCCTCTGGCAGAAATGCAGGACTTTTGCTAATCACGAATTTCGATGAGGTCGTGAAGGGTCGGGGTAATTTATGCAAATCAAGCTCTTGAAATTCCTTATCTTCAAGACAGAAATTGTTGAAAATAATTAGCACCGTGATCCAGGGATAAGAAAAGTGAGTTCGAAATGCTGATGATATGGTCGCGGGAAAGCAAGAAAATCGGCATGCAATGAAGTTGCATCTTATTTTTTTAATTGCCTCTACTGCTTTGCGATCGATCATTGCTCAGCAGCAGCTGCTTTGAGTAAAACCGAGAGATTTTACAATAAAATCTCTTCCATTCTAAATTCAAGGGACCTGCGAGAAAATTAAAGTAAGAAGCACTTTTGTTCGGGACAGATGAGAGAATTGCAGGAAATTGTGATTGGTGATATTTTGAGCTTCAGATTGCTGTTTATGTAAGTTGAAAGGATGCTGAACTTGGAGGCAATGTTTCATTTGCCCAATAAATATTTCACTTCCTTTCAAAACGAATCAAGTTACATTTTTATTGCTTTTCTCTTTCTGTGTCGATAGAATAGTGCCAAAAAATGTCTTCCAAAAAATCAGAATTATGGAGGTTAGAGGGCGAAACCCTTTATGCGAGTTGTGGAGGTTTTGAATGCGGTGTTTCTTGGGGAATTCAGACATGGACTTGAAAAATCGATTTGTGGAAGTATTCGACTTGAGGAGGATCGAGATATTGAAGTTCAACTGTAGTCGATATTATGTTAATTCACCGCTTGTGAATTCTTGTAGAAAGCTTGTGTAGTACTGTTCTGTCATCTGTCTAGTTCGAGAGAATTTTGTTTTTGGCTAATAGAAATAAATATTTTCTTATTCTGTGCCCTGTTGTACTCGAAAACAAAGGTAGTAATTTGGTTGATGCAATTTTATTCGAGCTTTGTGCTGTGATGGAGACCATAATTGATTTCACTGTAACATTGAACGATTGGACTCGATTTTTTATAAACCATTCCAAAAAACCTCTAATGAATGCTACTCGTGAAAGCTAAGTTTATTTTTGCTGTTGAAATGAAAATGTTTCCGATGTTTTCAATAATTGAACATCGTTATGAGGACCGTCGGTAAACACTTTTAAATTTTGGAAAATAATATTTGAATTCCCTTTTGTAGAGCCCACTGGAAAATTGCGGCGTAAATTATGGTCGTTGTAATTCATGATGCGATAGAGTACTATAATTCATGAATTCCTGTGCCTGAGTAATGGGCATTTAGATTTGTCAATTCTCCCTTTTTATAACGATTAAAAATGAAATAAATGTTATCCCATCACGCATGACTGGAAAGTCCCTTTCATTTAAGTCGATCAAAGCATGAAAGGATCTTTGCATTCCTTTCGGGGACTTTCTAAAAATGGATCTGTTCTGATCCGCATGGCGATAACAAAATTCCTTAGTGCTGTTCTCGTCATCAACGCGTTTATAGTAGAACCGAACGATGCTGAGGCAGACGCATTATACGACGGAAGTATTGCATTTTCATGGGGTTTATAATATGGTTTATTTCCGCGCACTTGCAAATTAAGGCTGAGAATGCTAATTCATTCTTCGTTAGTTCTTTCCACTGTCAGCGTTTTTTTTTAAAAACCCGGTCGACCATTATTTTGAAGCCGGTCGTGAAGGGTCTGTGTAATTTGTTCACATTAGAAATGCAAATCAAGCTCTTAAAATTCCTTATGTTTAAGACAGACATTTTTGAAAATAATTAGCACCGTGGTCCAGGGATAAGAAAAGTAAGCTTGAAATGCTGATAACGTGGTCGCGGGAAAGCAAGAAAATCGGCACGCAGTGAAGTTTTATTTTTTATTTTTTGATTGAAACAAAAGAAAGACTGATTTAGTGTCTTTCCTCCCGAAAATTATACAACGCTTTTTTTTTTAATTGTGGGATGCCTTTTCTATTCGACATGTTACAACACAATTTCTGAGTGATTTGCTGACTTATTATTGAAAAATGTTTTGAGGTAAGAGGAATTATTCCACAGATTACTTTATTGAATCATGATGCAGGTGCAGCAGTTCAGTGAAAATGTAATAAAAAAAATCAAGGTTGAGGATTAAACGGAAGTTTGGGGGTGATGTCATCAGCAAAATGAACGTGCTTATCGAATAATAAGACATTATTGCGTTGTGTTTGTATTTAAATCAGTGTCGGGAGATTGTTTAAAAGCTCTTTTTTTTCGACTATGGTTGGTTATCTAAATATTGTGGTCGGAGTTATTTCAGTCAATATCAACCCGTTTTTCGACGCATCCTTAGCTCTGTCTATGTAATGCAAAGGTGAAATGGAATTTCGCCGACTCAGCAGATCATGGCTGCATGGGCTTTATTCCAACACTATACTTCCCTCCCAAATCGTTCAATCTAAATGCTGATGTTCAAACATTTTGCATCGCGGAGAAAACAGTGTATGGACCGTTTCGAACCAGGGAAGGAAGAAGTGCACATTACTTGGAGCCGGTCGTCCGAAATACATTCCCGTCCCTGGGATCAGATCCCATGGACCAGGAAGAGAAGAAAATTGGTCCACGTGTCCGTAAATCTTCCCCGTGTTTCATCCCTCTCATCCTACTTCCGGAAATGTGTTTCTCAAAAGTTTTTTATATGTCAGTAACCCGCAAAAAAAAAGTTCGTTCGGTCCTTATGCGTTGAAGCCCAATTATAGTCAATTATTTTGTGATTGAAAATTTAAAAATAGTTCATAAAAGCGAACAAAAATGTGTCTATGGATCTCATCTTTACTGGTTATGACGAAACAATTCTTGCAAAATGAATGTTCTACTCCTTCAGTCAATGCTTTTTTTTTAATAAAAAGAAATGAAGGACACTCAGAAATGTGCCTCGAAACTTCCGTTGAACGAAAGTAATAGCAGCTAGGAGTTATTTTTTGTAAAGCTGACATTCCTCAGTTTTCGACAAGAATTCCATGATCTTGAGCATTTTTCAACTGTTCCAAATTTTGTAAACCATTCTCTGCATTCACTGTCAAGAAATGGTATTCTGTTGGTATAATTAATCAACACCCTTTTGCAATCATTCGCTGAAGAAGTGTCAGCAAGGCTTGCTCTCAGGAAAATTTTTCAATAACTTATCGTTGCTTTTTGTCTTTCGAGGACGGACGAAGAAAGTACAGTACCATAATTTAAAATTAGCATCCTCATCTGTTCCGATTGAAGCGTTTTAAATAAAATACGATGAGCTGTTCCCCCATGGAAAAACCAAATGTTGAGCAGAAATCTGAAAACAGTGTTTATTCAATATCTGATCTCAGAAGAACTTGTTTGACGATCGAGTATCTCGTAAAATTTCAATCCCTGGCCCTTTCCATCAAATTTATTACATTCTTCCTCTAAAAACCCAGGTTTATATTGTAAATTTGCTAAAGAAATTAAATATTGAAAAAAAAATTCACTTTTTTTACGCTTACATGCGAGTTTCAGCCGCAGACTGCTGGAGAATTATGCTTGCTGATTTATTTTAGGTTTCGAGCAATATTTGTTGTCAAGGATTTCAAGTGTACCATCAAGATTCGTATGCTTGATGTGATATAATAGGTTTGACGGTTATGTGGATTATCAGATCTTTTAAAATACCTCTTGCGTGTGCCATTTTTTCGATTGTAAAAGACCGTCATGTTATAGGTTTCTCCAAATTTTGGAAAAGCCCCTTGCGTATGCTTTCTCTTGCAACTGTGATGCAGTACCTGCGTATCCATGACTGCTTCTTGTCCGAATAGAAGACTGCAGTACCTTTGTTCTGCCCGTTGCTCCTCTTGAGTATTTATCGGGTACTGGCACAAGAGTTCGATCAGCGCAGAATCGAGTGTCTCACGTTGAGAGAATAGCTATGTTCTTTTTTTTTTAAATCTCATTCCACCGGAAAACGTTTTGACGCAAAAAATAAATCAGTCCTTTTTTCGATTATGAAGCATTGGTTTTTCCTGAAATTGAAAAAAAGAAGACTTCGCTTGATCTTGAGACATACAGCTGGTTAGAATATTTCCGGATTTCAATTAAATTCGACGTGTGTAGAAGTCTTGTCATAATCCCACGCAAATTTTGTGTGTGTGATGGGAAGCAATTATTGGTGGTGGCATCTGTTCGTAAAGAAATACGTTGGGACGCATCGAAAATCGGAATTGTTTCCCACCAGAACCCCATCAGAGATGCTGATTTTGAAAGTTTTTCACTGCCTACTTGCGGTATGACATGTGCGGAATTTTCTCGCGGTCCCTCTATGAAACAAGGCGCCAAATTGGAGCCAAAACTGTAATCCAATCG
>CAJPEX010003429.1:0-29040 GCA_905338405.1 Notodromas monacha
ATGATACGTGAGTGGGGGCCGTGAAGGCGAAAAAGTGGCACACGAGGCAGCAGCCCCAGAAGGGCACACATACACATACACAACAGGCTAGAAATGGGGGCCCCAAGACGCGACCGACCGACCAACCAACACCCTGAGGGATGGACTATCACTAGGCCGAGTGACGCTTCGTCACCAGCCACACGGGTTGCCGAAATCAGATCCCAAATCCAACAGCCAGCAAAAAGTTTCTCTGTTTCATTAAAAATTAGAAAAAAAAAAACATTTGCCGAAATTAACTCCCAAATCCAACAGCCAGCAAAAAGTTCATTTGTTTCATTGAAAATTGAAAAAAAGAACATTTGCGAAATCAAGTCCCAAATCCAAGAGCCAGCAAAAAGTTACTTTGTTGCATTAAAAATTATTTGAAAAACTTGAGTAGAATTCATCAACAAAGAAGTGCTTGGGACCTTGAAAAAAAACTGGTAAAAATAAATTGAGACCAACGTTGTGAGCATTCGACAGGAACCGAAAAAAGCCTGATGAGGAATTCCACGCAAAAAAATTTGCTCAAATTAATTTACGAAATACTGCAACAGGAAATATCACAGCTTTTCAAATGGCCTAACCCCTCTACGTATCAAAGGGTTAGTGAAAAAAAAATGGGGAAACTTTTCCCAAATTTCCTCATTTCTTCAATGGCAAAAAGCACGGGGTTGAAAGTATAATTTCCGCCTTCAAGAATACACTTGTTCGATTTTTTATTATTTTGTGTGAATCGTACGCATGTAAAGGTGGGATGTTGCTCACGTGCCATCTCAAATTGGCACACCTGCCTCGCCTGAGAATTCAGGGTTCTGGAGCCATCTGAAACTACAACTTGAAATTGGGTCAAAGAAATATTGCAGTACTCAACAAAATTTAAAATTATACCTCCATATACGCCATTTATTTCTAAAAAAATCATCATTTAAATCTTTACTGAGGTGGTTTCAACTAAGGATACGAGCACAGAAGTCCCCACATTAAAAACTGGGAAATCTAAAATGTTCTTCAAAAGTTACGCGAAGAAAATTAAAAAAGGAAGGCCCATAATGAGCTCGGGTATCCTCAACTTTCATATCAGAAGAGCACGACAATCACGTGTAGAAAACTTAATACTGGATTGCATTTGCATTTTTCTCTATCGCGTGTGAACACTTCAGGCCCGCAAAATCTTCCACAGCAAATTCAGTGAAAACAATTCAAGCAAGCGAGAGGACTCGAGAGAAGTACGAATTTTATTTATCATTCACATCTTTATATCAGGTACAGAAACTGTTCTGTATTTCTTTCAACAAGACATTTCAGAGAATTTTGACAGGCTCATATATTTAGGGTAAAGTCAATAAGGTCTCATTTAAATAAAAAACCCAGTGCTGTAAAGTGGCTAAAATAACAATATATTACTTCATACAAAAAAAGTAAATATTTTCAAATACAGTACTGTAAAGGTACATGGGTTTTCTCCAGGACTCAAACCCCCTAAAGGGATTCACCGCCCGTTTCCGGAAACGCCAGGTCGCCTGCCGAGCACCTTCAAATCCACTTCGGAATTCGTGCCGCCTTCCCCTCCCCCCCCCCCTCTCTTCTCTCTCTCTCCCTGCTTAAACGACATTCCGAGAGGGAGAGAATGTTGCCCAGGGAGGGAGAGAGGGAGGAAAAAAACCAATCCACTTCGGAATTCGTGCCGCCTTCCCCCCCCCCCCCCCCTCTCTTCTCTCTCTCTCCCTGCTTAAACGACATTCCGAGAGGGAGAGAATGTTGCCCAGGGAGGGAGAGAGGGAGGAAAAAAACCGGAAACAATTAGGACACGGAACCCAGGGCAGCGAGATTCGATGACGCAGCGCGCAGGCCCAGATTCCGACAAGAATTATACACATTTCTTTTCCGCTTCTTCTCCCTTTTCTTCTTTACAAAACACATTTTCTCCTTCTCTCCTTTATTTTCCCCAGTCAAACGTGTGCCAGTGCGTGTACGTGTGTGTGTGTGTGTGTGTCGTCGGCTGATACTGAAGGTCTCACTTGCCAAACCTGTTTGGCACTTATTCTGCCCTCTTTTCGCAAATAGAAACAAAATAAATAAGATGAAAACGAGACAGAGAAGCAAGGCACGGAGGGGGAATTGTCAGTCAGCAAACGCGAGCAGATACAGTACAGACAAGACAGCTGAGAGCGGTCTAAGCAAAACATCGCATCCCAGAACAGCACAGTCCAAAAACAGCACATGCTCACAACAAACCTTCTTCATACGTATACCATACGCGAATGCATGTGTACAGCATAGGATTACGTAGTCACCTTGACAAGCTATTCCGAGCAATGAATCTTTTAGAATATATTCTTGAACAGATGGGGACACGATCCACGATTTCTTCAGTTTCCAAAAATAGTCTACATGTTTTTTTTTTGGTCTTCGGCTTCACTGTACATGAAATAATATTTTCGGTACCTTGAAAATCGTTGAAAAAAAACACAATTTATTCCGTTTTTGTCTTCGGCTTCGCTTTACACAGAATAATTTTTGGTACCTAGAGAATCGATGTATACGTTGCATAGAGTTCGCCAGTAACAATCGAAAATTAATTAAAAAAGAGTCATTCTATAATAACTTTTAAAATTTATCTTCCCGGTGCTGTTGAATGCCTGGTCTGTTTTTAATTCAAATGCAGTAGAATATCGTCACGGCGAAACGTTTGGGACCTTGAAGCCTCATTATAAACAAAAATTCGTTAAACACGAAATTTGAAAAACATTGCGGCTAATAGACAAAAAATAAATTAGTCGTAAGCATTCATTCGTCATGATGAAATACAGATTATACTGTATTTAAATTTAATTGTGCGGGGGGAGAATAACATCCTCAAGAGGCAGTTCAACTCAGCGTCAAAGTCAACTCATTAGCGCCAAGTACAGTACCAGTTTTGATTTTAAAAATGAGAGCACCATGTTATCGCGGACTCTTCCAACAAAGCCTTCAAACGATTTACAAGGGAACAGAATCCAAACGAGAAACGGGATTCTCTTGTATTTTTATTTATTTTTATTATTTAAATAACGAGCACGTTGACCCGAGGCTTGTCCACTTTCTATCCAGCATCGGTTTCGATTCTGTGATCAGAAACAGGGTCAGGGCTTGGGACGCTCTTCGAAATTGCCCTCAACGACCACACTACATTATTCAAGTATTTTTTTTTAAATGGAAATTCGGGTTAAGTTTCAAATAATTTTTGTAAATAAAATGCGTAAAATCCATTCGAACTCGTTCTTTAAGATTTTCAGGACATTTGGAATACAAAAAAGAGACGCTCGCTGGCGGATTCAAGATAAACATAAGCTTAAAAATCTGCTTTCTATTGATGGAATTTTTGTATATTTTCAGTATAGCATTTTCAAATGAAATTTTCTCATTAAAGACAACGCATCAAAATCAAATGCTGACGCCCAGTATCCTAACATATTTCTGATTTATTTGCGTATTTACCCGATATTTTCTAGAAAATTGTCAACTCCCTTCCCGAAATACCAAGCCCTTTTTTTGGACTAAAACCTGAAAGATTTTTTAATTGACTACCACATCTCCTCAAATGCACCCCATTCCAGTGATCAACTACAGTATAACAAGAAGCGCAATGTTCTTTCCCTGCCATTTTGAATCGTGAGGTTTCTGATTTCAGTTCAACTTATTCTTTAAACTCATCTTCGGCGAAAAATAAATGAGCAATTGGCAAATCTTACATAAATCCACTCATCGAACACCATATTTACGACGTCACCGACCGCACGATATATGCATTACAAAATCGAACACATATACATTTAATTTGAAAAAAAAAAGTAACAGCCAAGAGTTTCAGATGAAAGGCGAACCTCAAAAGAAAACTTCGGGCGAAAGTGAAGTAAAATCGAGTGATTTCAATATTATGGGTGAGTAACTCGCAAACCAGAAGCTCATCAAGATAAAATATTTCAAGAACACACATAACAACAAAAAACCTCCCATCATAAAAATAAAGCGCATAATAATATTTCGTCTCAATTAGAGCCCACACACACTTTCTAGCCACCAGTTCGATCAAAAGCATTCCTTCAACGCGGGCCGACAAGTTATTCACCTGCGAAATAGGTCAAGTTATCAAACAAGTTTCTCATTTCGCTCCAGTTGGTGTTCCCGACATACACGCACACCCCCCCGCGTGTTCATTCCAGGGTTCGACTTGATCGTAGGGGGAGACTGGATTGTCGACTGAGACCCATTCTCTCTTCTTTTTTTCACTTTTAAATAAATAAATAAATAAGCAAGCAACTCTTAGGTGTCCGTTATTCAACAAATGAATGCAGGAGACGACACGCAAGCCAAGGGGGGAATAATTGGGTTCAATGAATTGCAGTTTGCCTTCTGAACCCTCGGAAAAGAAGAGGCAGACCGGAACAGCGTGAACGTAATTTCTACTGCAACTGATTGAAAAATCAATTGAAAAATATTATACACTGTATATGAATTACAGTAGAATCTCGTAACAACGAAGTATTCGTGAATTTAAAAAATTCCGTTATACTGTAAAAAAAAAATCGCTAAAACGAAATTAAGATAACATTTTGGCTATTTGACAGTGACCACAAAAACAAATTCGTTGAAAGTAAAAAAAATCACGATAACGAAATTCTTTACAATTATATTCTACCTTACCAGGGAATTTTGAGAAGAAAAAACTTGAAAATATCCAGTATTAACTTGACTTTATGCCTCACTTTTCAACAAAAATACAGTATTCATTCAGTGTATGCTAGTGCGACATTTACTAAAGACATTCGTGCACAAAGCACACTGACGAACATGGTCAATAATTTACGCACCAAAAATGTCTCAATTGTGTGCTGGCTAAGATTATCAAAAAAATTGACAAGACGTTTCGTGAATTTCAAATAATCAAGCATTCCCCAATTAGCCGAGTGTAGTTACAGTGTACAGACCAGACAAAGTCCATTTTTCCCATTTTTAATTCCTTTCTTTAGATTTATGGTGCTATCTATCCTCCCAAGCAACTTGAATTGGCGTAAAAATGGCAGAATGAAAATGATTATCGGGAATGGTGAAAAATAAAATATGACCCACAGTTTATCGAATGACCATGAACATCAATCGCTTCAAGGCGAAATTCGTGACGTACTACGTTACAGTGTAGTCTGCTGCAACCTGTGTTGACAACTAAATCGAGAGAATGAAATCACATAATCGACGAAGAAAAACCACCCGGAAATTATCCCATTATGCTTAAAAAATTTCAATTATTTCGGTTGAAAATCATTCTGCTTTAATCGAAGTAGACCTGCGTTTAAATGCTATAAGCTTTCTCAGTCGAAATACCGTTTCGAAATATTGTACCAGTACATGAGATAAATACGCAAAATTAGATAGTTCTTCATTTTTGAATTTGAAACTACCCATAAATCAGATGACCTAGTTCGTAACCACCGCATTCTCTCGAAGACTAGATCAATCAAATATCTTTCTGCTCAAGAAACTCTTTATGACAAGTGAAGTCTTTCCTTAGCGATTTCCAGAACAACATACACTCATCCATCAAACGGATTCAAACCAAGAAATATATGCGTTAAAATTACATAAATAAAAAAAGAACAACAGATAGAAAAAACACAAAATATTTAAACCGCGTAGAATTCCGCTTAAAACTAGCGAAGGAAAGAATTCCAAAGCATTTATCTCGCTCATCTTTCAACAAAGGATCCTTTTCAACAGTTGCCAGCTTTGAAAGTCGATTCCCAAGGCTTCGAAAAGAAAGAAGAAGAAAAAAAGCACGATGGGGAACGTGATATTCATCAAGGAAAAAAGCATGAGTTTGTTCCATTCGTGATCTCGAAAACACGGTTTCGGGTTGCACGAACACGTTCCTTTTGACTGATGTCCAAGGTTAAGGACAGTTATCGCAGTTTGGAATCATTAGGGTGAATTTTCACATGGTACAAAAATAAATAGAAACCTTATCACAAAAAAAAGGTAGTAGACATGTTCCTCAACCTATATTCAACAGTTTCAACCAAACTATATTGATCCAACAGAGATCGGCATAAAATTAACCATGGATTTTCCAGATTAAAAAAAATCGTTTCACACTGGTGAAATATCCCGCTATTTTATACAGTACATAAAACCAACTGAACATCACGAAGAAATTCAGAAGACGTCATTTTTCGATCGGGTTTAATCGCGAGACCTGTCGAGAAAAATGGCCGAAATTTATGCTTAAAGCAAAATTCAAAAAGAAAAAGCGTTTTAAACGAGACGAAATTGTGTCGGAGTTTCTAATATTTACTTGACTTATTTGCATGAAACCATGACTAAGCAGAAAGTACAATGAAAAAAAAACCTTAATAAGATTAGACAAAAATTTAGTTGCATTCAATCTCGTTTTTTTTCAGAAGCTTTTGAGACGAAATGAATTCGAGGCAAATCGCGAAAAGAGAGAATTGAAACCGTGTCATAGCTAAACTGAAATACTTTAAGAATGTCACGAATATTTTTTTTCCTGCTCACACGTACTGTATCTTATCAGAAGTTGGCGGACTCGACTTATTTCTTCAACACTTATGTGGAAAACTTTCTTTCTTCCTCATTTTTTTCTCTCGCTCTATTTTTATATCAACAAAGTGAAACTTCGGAGCATCGAAAGTTTGTCAAACACAAATAAGCGCGTGCCTTCCCACACTCGCCTTTTGAAACTGAAGTGACAAAAAACCATTTTCTAGATCAATAAATGAAGCTGCCGGAGCAGATGAGAAAAAGCTCAATACAATACCAGCCTTAGAGGCAGAAAATTTACACTAAAACCCCATTTTTCTGCCTATTCAGCAGAAAAGTTTCCAGCGAAACTTTCTCTTTCTATAAAAGCTTTAAAGTTTCCATTAATTTCAAAACCTAGAATTGAAACTTTCGTTTTACAGAAAATTCGTCGACGATAATTTCTGGTCAACTGCATGGCCTATCGTAGCAAACCGTAAAAATCATCCGTCATTGTCCATCAGGCAACAATCATCAAAACACTATTCTTTAAATTCCAGGACAATGAATCCAACACTGAAAAAAATACATGAGCTTCGCCTTCCCGAAATTCTCCGAACAATAGGAGACAGGAGACTAAAAATCGTTCACATTTCCCACCGGAACCCGGCGCACCGGAACGATCAACAACACAGCTTCGGGAAGATGAATGAAAGCCAAGTTGAGGTGAAAGAAACAAGAACACAAATAAATACACTCTACAGGGTGGCACAGATATTTTTGCAAAAGACCTAAGCAGATATTTTTGCAAAAGACCTAAGCACATTTGAAGCATTTTGATACTTATCATCTTTCGTAATTTCAATTGACTTGCTCTTCGAACGAGTTCCTTTGATATTTTCTATCATAGAATCACGGCCGTTTGAAAATACCGTCAACATTTTCATGAAATTCCAGAACCTGTAAAAAAAAGACAGTTCTTTGAACTCACAAAAGCGAAAAAACTCAAGGTGGACAATTTTAACTTAGACTCGGAAATACTGTACGTCAAAAGTCCAGTGATTTCACAGGGGAAGTTCTTTTTTTTAATTTTGACGAAAAAATTAAAATACTAAATTACGGTGTACAATAATAAATATTAAATTACTGCCGATTGAAATCAATAAATCAAAAAATTGCATATCAAACCCCCGGGTTTTAATCAATTCCAACTTAAAGTCGAAAGAATACTCCCAGGTCAACTACATGAAGAATATTCCACCTCTAAACGTAAAAACATAAACTTAGTTCCTGAAATTGTAGTTCCTTGGAGAGGATCAGTCAATTATAAATGTACACTTTCAGTTTTCATTAAAATCGGTCCAAAATTCTTCCAATTCACCCTGTACACACATAATACGAGAGAACAACGTGAAGGGAATGAAGCGATATTTCACAGACACATACACCCGTGTATACGAAATATTTTTACTAGACTCGGATGAATTTCCCCAGCAGATGCAAAAGATCCCCGAAGGCATAATCATTATTACCCCGATGACGGACGGTGATGGCGACTGCGCGCCACGTAATTTCACGCTAGTTGCTGCTATTCGACGCCGGACAAAAACCCTCGACGACAATAGACCAGAAGTTGGAAGTGAAAATCCGTCACTTCTATTGTTTCGAACAAAATCCTTTTTTCACGGGAATCTCCATTTCATGCGAAGTAAAAAATTAAAAATAAAAGAATAAATATTTTCCCTGCGATTCGTCGCAATTCTATAGGAAACGTAAGTTTTTGGCGACCATATGACTCAGTCATTCACGTACAAGGCATTTAAAAGAATAACAAACTAGGCACTTTGATTTCAGAAAACTCTCTTGTAACGAAACAAAGATAAACTAAACCAAGTAACTTGAGGAATACGAACATTTGGGACGACTTAAACGTCTTTTCCACAAGATAAACTTTGCAGAAACACGGAAGAAACGCCCCGAAGAAACCACTCGTGTCGTGAGTCCGAAAAATTTTTTTATGCTCAAAAAATGCACGACGGCTCAAAAGAAAGCCTTCCAAGACACTTGAAAGAATTTAGGTTTAAATAAAAGTCCCTTCATCCGAGGTCTGGTGAGAAATTTCACGAGGAATAGCGAGAAAGTTTCTTCGCACAAAAATCCACGTGACATTCCAAAGCTAAATTTGAACAATAAAAAAACACAAAAGTTCCATACTTTTTTCATAAGCGATACACTTGCAGAATTTCCCCGAAAATCTAAATATTTGATGTTCGTAGTTTTCAATTCGTTTTTCATTTTCAAGGAACATCCGCAAAGACCAGAAATACAGAAGTGAACGATTCAATGCATATGATATTTACAAAAGACGTGACCCATTACATACCTAAAAATTCCATTTCAGGTCACTAAAAAAGGGACGGGAAACTTCAAACAATCCCAAAAAGGCATCTTTCACGCGCATTTAAAACTCGGGCTAACCTTGAAAGTCACACGACAGAAACGAATCACGCATTCCACCCACGACAGCAATTTAAACCCATTGGTAATAAGAAGGAACTAGAAAAAGGATCATGTAAACCTCGCTTGAAAAATGACAGAAGTCAAAATGTATCTACAGATACACGAAGTTCTGGCGAGGTTAAGGCTACAAGGATTGGTTTGCAAGTCCCATCTGATAATTATTTTGCTGGAGACATATTAAAACAGCAAATAGATATCTGATATTTTTTGTGATCAACTCGATATTTTTCTCGAATAATTAAAAAAAATGATCGCCGGAATTGAAATCAGGAGAAGACTATTACCGTGAGACATTTAAATTCAGCTGCTTTAGAAGTAAGTTCAACTAATTTTCACAGTCCAAGTGCTTCCAAATAGTGGGTCCCAGTAAAAATAAATTTATTCCTGAATGAGCTTTTTTCATGCGAGTTAGTGAATAATTAAAATAAAATATAACTTGATAAAATAAAGCTTTTATTTTTTCACAAGAACATTTTGCGATGCGGAAAATTTTTTTCAGGGAATTACATTATATTTTTCCTCATGCAGAAATTTTAAATGGAATTTTTCACGCGAGGACACCTTATAATTCCAAACACGTGTACGTAAATAATTCATAGCTGCAATACCGCAGACCTGAAACCCACAAATGTATGAAATTAGAAGTGCTTGAATATTAGCCAATTTTAGCATGGAAGGCAGAATATCATAGTTGTCTTGGAAGGGATGCTGTCTTCAGTCTCAAATCAGGACTGAAATTAACAAATATGGTCAGCAGGTGAACAGAGGTTCAAAAGCACATCATTTTGAGGTACAGACAAAACATAACATTGCTTTGTTTCAGATCAGACTTTTTCAAAGCAAAAAAATAGCCATTGCCAACAACATCCAACAAGCTTTATGTCTCAAAAATCCCTTTACAGTTACAAAAAGGGCATGAATAGGTGAGGTGAGGTTGAAGCATCTGCCACCAACTTAAATGCAATCAATTTAAAATACAGTATTTCCAAAAAAATGAAAATCCACTTTGCACGTTATAAGTTCAGGCACCTAGTACTGAACCATCAAATTGTAGTCATATTACTGACTACAACATACAAACATTTTCCATACAGCCCTTTTAAGCTAATGTATTTCCGCTACTCTTGGCTGCGCCTAGTGCGCTAGCAATTATATTTCACAATCCAGTTGTCAACCAAATACTTTCCTGACCATGCTCACACTTCCTTCCATAAAAGAAACAAAGTATGATAACCTCAATCTGCATCTGTTTCTATGTGCATTTCTCAACCTTGACCAACCAAGGCTATTTATACAGGTGTATTTTATGTTGAGTTAAGTTTACTGCACCTGACTCTGACCAGACACCTTGTTGACATCCCTTTGCTCTGCAACAATTGTATTTGTATCTACTGTGTGAAGGACAAAATAAACTACTTGATATACTCTCACAGAGTAACTTTTGCATTTCCTTTGAAAGTTGGGGAAACAATTTAAACATCTGACTCAACGTCTTAACTATAGGCAATAAAGTAAAACAGTGACTGATCACCACAATCTCTTTACTTGTGCTAATAGTTTTTTGGACAAGAAAATATTTTTTCAGCTGAAGTTGCAAAATAAAAATCCTGCACAATAATAAAAAGAAAAAAAGTAGACCAGCCTATTCCATCAATGCTGTTTGTAGTATTGTACAAATCTTCGGAAATCGAATGCGCAATCGTGGCAAGACTTTTCCAGCTACACCATTTCCGCGATCTGACAAAACGCGGCAATTCCGGCAGGACATTCGTCTCTCAGCTCAAAAAATCGCGTTTCTCTGGGCCCCCCCCCCCCCCTCAATTGTTCTTCCCTCGGGTTCGTTCTCACGCCTACCGAATTACACTGTGAACAGCACAGACTGGAAACTGTTCATCACCTCCACAACGAAAGTCTCAAGTCAGCAAGCGAGAAAGAGAGAGAAAAAAAAATGAAGACACTATTCGAACGGTTTCTCCCGAGTCATCTGTATTTTACATCCTCGCCTTCATTACGAGAACAGGGAAATGAAGGACGGGTTCATTTCAACGGTTTGAAGAGGGGAACGAATGAAATCAAAAAATTGCATATCAAACCCCCGGGTTTTAATCAATTCCAACTTAAAGTCGAAAGAATACTCCCAGGTCAACTACATGAAGAATATTCCACCTCTAAACGTAAAAACATAAACTTAGTTCCTAAAATTGTAGTTCCTTGGAGCGGATAAGTCAATTATAAATTTACACTTTCAGTTTTCATTAAAATCGGTCCAAAATTCTTCCAATTCACCCTGTACAGTACACACATAATACGAGAGAACAACGTGAAGGGAATGAAGCGATATTTCACAGACACACACACACATACACACGTGTGTACGAAATATTTATACTAGACTCGGATAAATTCCCCCAGCAGATGCAAAAGATCCCCGAAGGCATAATCATTATTACCCCGATGACGGACGGTGATGGCGACTGCGCACCACGTAATTTCACGCTAGTTGCTGCTATTCGACGCCGGACAAAAACCCTCGACGACAATAGACCAGAAGTTGGAAGTGAAAATCCGTCACTTCTATTGTTTCGAACAAAATCCTTTTTTCACGGGAATCTCCATTTCATGCGAAGTAAAAAATTAAAAATAAAAGAATGAATTTTTTTCCCTGCGATTCGTCGCAATTCTACTGGAAACGTAAGTTTTTGGCGACCAGATGACTCAGTCATTCACGTACAAGGCATTTAAAAGAACAACAAACTAGGCACTTTGATTTCAGAAAACTCTCTTGTAACGAAACAAAGAGAAACTAAACCAAGTAACTTGAGGAATACGAACATTTGGACGACTTTAACGTCTTTTCAACAAGATAAACTTTGCAGAAACACGGAAGAAACGCCCCGAAGAAACCACTCGTGTCGTGAGTCCGACAAATTTTTTTATGCTCAAAAAATGCACGACGGCTCAAAAGAAAGCCTTCCAAGACACTTGAACGAATTTAGGTTTAAATAAAAGTCCCTTCATCCGAGGTCTGGTGAGAAATTTCACGAGGAATAGCGAGAAAGTTTCTTCGTACAAAAATCCACGTGACATTCCAGAGCTAAATTTGAACAATAAAAAAAACACAAAATTTCCATACTTTTGAGCAATACACTTGCAGAATTTCCCCGAAAATCTGAATATTTGATGTTTGTGGGTCTTTTTTTTTTCAAGGGACATCCGCAATAACCAGAAATACAGAAGTGAACGATTCAATGCATATGGAATTTACAAAAGACGTGACCCATTACATACCTAAAAATTCCATTTCAGGTCACTAAAAAAGGGACGGGAAACTTCAAACAATCCCAAAAAGGCGTCTTTCACGCGCATTTAAAACTCGGGCTAACCTTGAAAGTCACACGACAGAAACGAATCACGCATTCCACCCACGACAGCAATTTAAATATATTGGTAATAAGAAGGAACTAGAAAAAGGATCATGTAAACCTCGCTTGAAAAATGACAGAAGTCAAAATGTATCCACAGATACACAAAGTTCTGGCGATGTTAAGGTTACAACAGTTGGTTTGCAAGTCTCGTCCATCTGATGATTATTTTGCTGGAGACATATTAAAAAAGCAAATAGATCTGATATTTTTTGTGATCAACTCGAGATTTTTTTCGAATAATTAAAAAAAATTGATCGCCGGAGTTGAAATCAAAAGAAGACTCTTACCGTGAGACATTTAAATTCAGCTGCATCAGAAGTAAGTTCAACTAATTTTCACAGTCCAAATGCTTCCAAATAGTGGGTCCCAGAAAAATAAATTTATTCCTGAATGAGCTTTTTCATGCAACTTAGTGTATAATTAAAATAAAATATACCTTGTAAAATGAAGCTTTTATTTTTTCACCAGAACATTTTGCGATGCGGAAAAAAATCCTTCAGGGAAGTACATTATATTTTTCCTCATGCAGAAATTTTAAATGAAATTTTTCACGCGAGGACACCTTATAATTCCAAACACGTGTACGTAAATAATTCATAGCTGCAATACCGCAGACCTGAAACCCACAAATGTATGAAATTAGAAGTGCTTGAATATTAGCCAATTTTAGCATGGAAGGCAGAATATCATAGTTGTCTTGGAAGGGATGCTGTCTTCAGTCTCAAATCAGGACTGAAATTAACAAATATGGTCAGCAGGTGAACAGAGGTTCAAAAGCACATCATTTTGAGGTACAGACAAAACATAACATTGCTTTGTTTCAGATCAGACTTTTTCAAAGCAAAAAAATAGCCATTGCCAACAACATCCAACAAGCTTTATGTCTCAAAAATCCCTTTACAGTTACAAAAAGGGCATGAATAGGTGAGGTGAGGTTGAAGCATCTGCCACCAACTTAAATGCAATCAATTTAAAATACAGTATTTCCAAAAAAATGAAAATCCACTTTGCACGTTATAAGTTCAGGCACCTAGTACTGAACCATCAAATTGTAGTCATATTACTGACTACAACATACAAACACTTTCCGTACAGCCCTTTTAAGCTAATGTATTTCCGCTACTCTTGGCTGCGCCTAGTGCGCTAGCAATTATATTTCACAATCCAGTTGTCAACCAAATACTTTCCTGACCATGCTCACACTTCCTTCCATAAAAGAAACAAAGTATGATAACCTCAATCTGCATCTGTTTCTATGTGCATTTCTCAACCTTGACCAACCAAGGCTATTTATACAGGTGTATTTTATGTTGAGTTAAGTTTACTGCACCTGACTCTGACCAGACACCTTGTTGACATCCCTTTGCTCTGCAACAATTGTATTTGTATCTACTGTGTGAAGGACAAAATAAACTACTTGATATACTCTCACAGAGTAACTTTTGCATTTCCTTTGAAAGTTGGGGAAAACAATTTAAACATCTGACTCAACATCTTAACTATAGGCAATAAAGTACAACAGTGACTGATCACCACAATCTCTTTACTTGTGCTAATAGTTTTTTGGACAAGAAAATATTTTTTCAGCTGAAGTCACAAAATAAAAATCCTGCACAATAATAAAAAGAAAAAAATTAGACCAGCCTATTCCATCAATAAATTCAATACTGTTTGTAGTATTGTACAAATCTTGGGAAATCGAATGCGCAATCGTGGCAAAACCTTTCCAGCTACACCATTTCCGCGATCTGACAAAACGCGGCAATTCCGGCAGGACATTCGTCTCTCAGCTCAAAAAATCGCGTTTCTCTGCCCCCCCCCCCTAAATTGTTCTTCCCTCGGGTTCGTTCTCACGCCTACCGAATTACACTGTGAACAGCACAGACTGGAAACTGTTCATCACCTCCACAGCGAAAGTCTCAAGTCAGCAAGCGAGAAAGAGAGAGAGAAAAAAATGAAGACACTATTCGAACGGTTTCTCCCGAGTCATCTGTATTTTACATCCTCGCCTTCATTACGAGAACAGGGAAATGAAGGACGGGTTCATTTCAACGGTTTGAAGAGGGGAACGAATGAGAGACATGGTTTCATGCGGAGGAGAAAATGAAGAAAAAAAAAGGTGGGGAAATATATGCATGACTCTCAGAGCTTGGCAGTTCGTCATGCTATCAATCTTGAAATATTTGCATTCTCAAAATGAATGCTAAAACTAAATTTACCTGTCCAGAAAAATGATGGTTCTTGCATCGCCCCCTTGGAAGAATTTTCGATCAGCTTCTTGGAATGTTACGAGGAACGATTTTCAAAGCACTCACACGCGGTTACGGAAGCAGTTCGTGTTGCTTCGTGAAAGTTATTTATTAAAAAAACAAACCTCTTGCAAAATATTGCTTCATGAAAGGATTTCAAATACTGTACCTCGTACTAAGAAAAATTTCCAACTAGTGTATTTAATTTTCACGGGGTGATGCAAGAAATGCTCAACTACTGAAAACCATCACAGAAGCGGAAAACCGCATTATTGGCGAAATACTATATACTTCCAAAAAAAAAAATTTAATTTGCTGAATTATAGGCAGCATTCGCATTTTTTTTCTCTGAAAATATTCTACAAAACTTCCACATCTATTGAATTGCCAGGCCTGCTTAATCTCAATCTCAAATGCACAAAAGCCAACACGTGATATCACGCATTTAAATGGTGTAAGAAAAATCGTATTCACAGTTGGGAACATTCGAACAAAGCTTATCGAAAATAGTAAAAACTTTTTCTGAAGCCAACAAATATTTCTACTGAGTGTCGAAAAAGGTGCTGCGCAGCGGAAAATATAACTTTGACTGCGTTGAATATTGTCACACACGAAGAAGTGCATAAAAATTCCTGGTGCAAATCTGTAGCAATGCTCAAAAAAATTTAACCCAAATATATAAACAAAAAACTATTACCTCAATCATCATTTCAATAAATTGAGCAATCGAACCCCATAAACTCTTGCATACTATGGTATCAATTTTCATGGAGACACATGTCAATAGGACCGACTCAAAGACATTGACATTTAACAACTCAGGCCTAAAAAAAGTTCAAAATTAAAATGCCTAATTGTACCAGTGATAATCTACTCATTGTACTGTAGAATAATTCGCCATCATTATGAACTTCATGATACAGTAATTTAATGACAATTTCGATAATTTTTAAGCACAAGGGAATACTAATGCCTCAAAAACATGGTAACCATTTCAGAGGCCATAAAAACATCATCAGCAAATGGAGTCGTTTGATACCGGCAATAATCCATTGCCACTACGTAAAAAAAGTCATGAAAAGATCAAGAACAAAAACCAAAACTACGATATTTCACCTCAATAAACAACCAGAAAATATAATTCCACGCACCCGAAGAAAACACAGCGAACACACGATGATTTATTACCAGTCTTACGGTCCACAGAATTTAAACTGTACGTTCGCACTATGCAACAGGTATTTGACGGGTTCACACTCATAATCCTTGAGCATAATAGCTTTTTTTTTTTTTAAGAAGAAAACGCCAGCTTCGAAATAAACACAAATTAAAAGCAGCCGTGACCCAGGAACATTCGTCGACAAGAAGTCAATGACCAAGCATGTCCAGGACACGAATAAAATCGTTCCTCGTGACCACAACGCCAGGGAGTCATGATTTCTTTCTCTTCCTTTTTTTTTTTTGTGTGTGTTTCCCCCACTCTCTGGCTTCCTCACTGTCCAACGCATCGTTAACACGTGAGCTTCAAAATCTTTCTTTACTGGATACAAATAATCAAAGCACACACAAAAATAAGAAAAAGAAAAACCAGGTAAATAAGTAGGAAGAAAAGGGAGCTGAAGCATCAGGGATACGAGGCAAAAAGCCGCAGGAAATTCGAGTGAAATTTTCTCATGGCATCACGCGTTGTTCCGTGAGGGTAAATCTCACGGCCGTTTTTCCCCCCTCGTCGTCATCGATTCTTTCTCCTTTTTTTTTCCGAGGAAATGCAGATTTTTTTAAAAAGCAAACTTCAACGAATCTAAAAAGAGATTCGAAGCCTGAACGGAAGCCATGTTTACATGCGTCTTAAAAAATATATTTAAGCACGTCAATGGAGTCCCAAAAATTACACACATTTCCGGAAGTAAGTTTAGTTTCGTTTTTCTCAATTTAAATCCTTCTAATTGCTGATCAGACGCATGATCCCATAGCGTCGCAATTTCAAGATAAACGAATATAGTGCGTCAAAAAAGTCAAGCCTTGAAAACCCTATGCTTTGAATCCAGGATAGAATATTGTTTCCTCATTCGTCCACTACAATGAATAATTTTTCTCAGGGAGCGTAGGTGTCACTCGAAAATATTTCCAGTACCAAAAAAAAAACATTGAATGAGTCACAAATTTATATCACACAATCACGCGATGCGCATCTTGAAACATTGAGCATGAAAGAAGTACATCTGAAAAAAGAAAAAATCAATCGCGAAGGATATCAAAGGAAACAGCCGTTGAGGGCATCGATGGAGTTTCAATATTTTACCGAATATTGAAAATCGTCAAGGTGGGATCACAAATCTTAATATCACTGAGAAAATTGAATCAACTTATTCGGATCCTTCGAGATGTGATCGATCAACTTTTTTTTTTCTACACCCCTCCCCAAAATTGAAAGAAAAACAAAATTTGGTCAAGTTCGCGAGAGCCATAAATATTCGAATCGGTCAATTTATACATTCGCAAAAATGTAAAAAAAACAGCGACTTGGAAGGTTGAAAGGCAGCACGATACTGTACAGTATTTCAATGACCCGTACCTACAGCGACGGCGATTCAAATTCTCTCAAATGGAATCAAAATACTGTACAGTACAGTAGAATATTGTTACATTCATCAAGTTGCAACAAATAAATGCTTACAACAAATATTTGTTGTACTTTTTCGGTCTCTGTTCAACAGCTACAAGGACATTCAAATTTCGTTTGAATGAAATTTTCTAAACGAAACTTTTTAAAGGTTCAAAATGCTTTTTCGTAGCGAGATTCTACTCAACAAAGATTTTTTGTAAATACTTCTTGCAGAAACCCAGGAAAACCCCACTCTCTTTAATTTCAGCCGACTTCAATTCCGATGGTAAAACACTTCCGGGTTTCTGAAGATCAACTCAGACGTTTTATGGTTGCAGGAAAAAAATACAGTTGCAATAACTTAAAAATTGCACAGAATATATTTTTCAACGCCCGTAAAGAAAAAAAAGAAACCCGATCATCCGAACGAATGAGAACCAAGCGTAGTTACAACAAATGGATCACATGCAAAACTGCGCATAAAATTTGCGATTTCAACCGCTAATCATCCAAACACGCCACGCAAACACTTCTATACAGTATTCAAAAGCAAGGACTACGGTTGAATGCTTGAAAAGAAAGCAAAAACAAAAAAACTTGGGATAATGCATGTTCAGTTGATTGGACTTCGGCTAATTTGAATTCCACTTTAATGATTCAGAAGTAGCTCCAGACATTACCAATTCATCTCATCGCAGAATAATTATTCGAAAAGAGAATCTCCCCGTCATTTATGCGGCTTCGTTGCCATCTGTAGACATTTCTATGCTCCTCTGAAATCGTGCCTGTTCGGCTTCAAGACAAAATAAACCGACGACGAACCAACTTTGAAAAAAAAAAAAAGATGATAAAAACTTGGGAAAAAAAGGGAAGGAAAACTTTCGACCAGATGTGGAAAAAGTGTAAGTAATTCAACGAACACGGGAAATGAAAAGGCGTGGGACAAACCAGAACATCCCGAGCCAGGGCGTGGACCGTCAACGCGTGGGTGTCGCTCACTAAAACGCGACACCATCGATCCCAAATTCGTTCCCCAACACACACACACGCACGAGGTCGCACACACACACCTGCTAAAAATTTTCAACACTGCATAAGCTAGGCGAATTTATTGGTACTACTGCAAACAATATTTGGCATACAATTTCTACTTTCACCAGGTGATACAGGTGGACTCATCGACTATAACGATTTTATTTCGTTGCGGTTTTCTTTCGTCCCATAGGGGCATGGAGTTCTCTCCCCTTCACAACGAAATTCTCTCTGAAACTAATTTTTGCTCCTATTACTGCGAATCCTTGATCTCAAATTTCTCTAATACTATTCTATTATTATTTGCAATAATAGAGTTGTAATACTCTATGTATTATAATAGAGTATCACAGTATAGAGTAATAATACTCTCTAATAATAATAAATAATAATAATGATATGAGGCGATCTCTTTCAGATCGCCACAAATTGAGCACGAAAATTGATGCAAATTCAAGATAAACGGGATAGGATTAAATTTATATATATATACTGTATATATATATATTTATATATATATATATAATATGTCGTATCGCAACTAATAGGCCAGATAATTTGTCCACGGCTTCAATGTTTTAGCTTATTTCTCTTATTTAAAACTAAGACTTTAGGTGTTTACGTCACTTCATACGTGTCATCAACGTACTAATTACAGAATCATGAACAATCGAAAATTTGAAACTAAACAAACTGACTGTAAAATTGTTAACGATTCCATAGTGTTCTGCAAGGGGTCAAAATTTACAAGGAATGCTCCTATAAAAAAATAAAATAAGTCCATTTGATGAAAAATAATTGGCGTGAATTGAATTTAAATACGCCACTTTGTTCTCTCCCAAACTCATTTGACAATTTTCATCTCGCATGATTTGCGGTAAATTTCGGAACTATAATACTGCATATCAAAAGATTTTTCTTAAAATTTTAGTTCTCCGGTTGAATCAGCATTTTTGCCAATTATCCGTGACATTAAATATTCCAATTAAAGGCACCCAGTAATCGGTAAAGTTCACGGAGATTCTAACATACCGTGCTTCACATGCTGAGAGAATTTCAAAAAATTAAACATGTCCCCAACATAAAAATGTCTTTCCTCAAAAAATAAAAGTAAACATCGATTTTTACGAATATTTACCAAAACCAGTTCACGTCTTCGTCGCAATCTAAATTGCGACAGTCATGAGGACAGTCATTCCTTAGATTTAGCTTCTTCCCTCTTGACGCCCAACGCACTAAATCCCACGATAAGAAAAAAATAATAATAAATAAAATAAGGTGGTCTGAAATAGAATCCCCACTCAAAACGACATCCCGACCCATTGCGCAAACACGACAAAGCCGCGATTTCTCAAGCTGACCGATTGCAAAAATCCCCCGGAATCCATCTCAATCGCTTCTTTATGCATGCGAGAACCCTTCGGTGTCATCTGAAAGTCGAAACACGGGATCCGTCTCCGAATCCAGAGCGGAAAACACGACAGATGCGGGTTCAAGCTGCGACTTATAATATTTAAAAATGATTCGGGGGCGAAATGCCGTGGTTCCCTTTGCGCCATACACAACAGAGAATAATTACAATGCAAAAAATAAAATAAAAGGTTCAAGGCGTTATGTTATGTTCGGTAGAGAAGCAAGGTGAGATAGAGAGAAATATATATATACACTATATAGGAAAACCCACACGAGGAACGTCTCGGGCTGCTTTTAATGGCGAAGGCGGAGTTTTGGAGGACCTTAGACGCCCCTGGGGTCTTCCAAAAATTTTCCATAAAACAGGTACTATATTTTTTTTAAATACAGGTGGACTCAAGGAACAAGAAAATTTCGTTGTTGAGATAAATTTCGTAGTAGAAAACCCCTGAACACGGGGAGAGAACCCTCTGGGCCCAAGAAAAATTCGTCATACAGATAAAGCCGTTGTAGACATTTTTGTTGTACAGGGAGTCCAATTTTATTTTAAAGAGTTATTCCGGATGATGGACGCTTGGCATAATGGATTTTTCGCATAAAAGACTCAGGACTACCATCAATTTTAAATTTGGATACTGAATCCTTCTTTGGACCACAGACAGCTTGAAATAAATGCTTCTCTCCATTGAAGAAGGTTGCCGTTTCTGCGTGAAATCTCGCAAGAATCATCATTTTAAAATCGTAACAAAGACTTTTCTAGTTCTTGATCAAATTCCACAATATATTTATCTAGTTCACGCTTGTTCTTGCTCCTATTTTATGACGTATTTCGCATTAAAAAGCTTTTGAATCAGCAATACACTTCAGAATAATACTGTACATGAAGGAAACCTCAAGAGAAATGGAATGGATTGGCGATTTCATAAAGCTTCGAAACTACTCAGTTGATGGGCTTTTTGCGGAGTCTGAAACCCATTCGCCATTACCAATAACTCGGCACTGTTCAGTTGATCGATTTTCTGGATAATGAACTTTCCTTTGCAATGTGATCGAGTCCATTAACCCGCGATAAAGCTCGCAATTTTTGTTCGGATGAGCAATTTTTGAGCAGATAATTCAACAACAAAAATGTTTTAAATTCGAAAAGAAATTCTTATCTGTAACAAGCATCTGGATTTGACATCAATTTGCTTGCGAAGGAAAATGGACCAAAAATAAATCAAGTGGCTCCATGCAAAATGACAGGTCAATATTTTGCGACCGAATTGGACACTTGAGACTGATGCACATTATTCAGCTGTTCACTGAACACGTTAAATTTGAAGAAAAGAAAACTGAATCAATGCTTTCCTGACGAATGAAAAGCAATTTTGTCCTTCAAGAATCGATTTTTACGAGAAAAATTACCATTAGGTAAAGTACTTCTCGAATCGGGATTTTCGCGATAGTAACCATGAATCACAATCATAATTGATTATTTTCTCAAAATGACGACATGATGCCTTTTATAAGCATGTCCCCGTTTGTAACATGACAAATACTGTATATTACTGTAGTATTTTTCCGACTTTTGATCATGAGTATATTTGATTAGAACAAAACATATCCAACACACATGCATTAAATGTAAACATGCTTCAGTTCACCCAAACATATTTCAAACAAGAGCATAAATATGCAGTTATAAAATACTGCACGTCCCAGGTAATCTACTCTACAGTATAAAAATACTATAAATAAAATAAATTCAAGCGTTGCCCTGGATAATACTTCAACACGTTAGATTCTGTGTCGACGACATGACGTCTCATCCGGAGCGCATTGTTTACACTAAGATACAGTTTGCTCGAGTTGAAACAGATTATGTTTTCCTTCAGATTAGATGTCACAAGATACGTTACTTTTTTTGTTGGGAAGAATTCGTAAAATCCTACACCAAGAAGAGTATGTCTTGCAGTTGAAAAAAGTCGACTTATCCGATCGCTATATCATCATCAACGATATTTTTCGAAAATTGATAAAAATTCGACAAATAGAATTCATCTCGCGACTGGAATCGTGTTTAAATTCAAGCTTATCGAAGGGCTTATGAATATATATCAGTATCCAGTTACGAAATCTCTTTCCATAGTCAAGGGTGAGTTTCTTCCGATTTCAATATTCAAATCTTAGTCCCCGTTGAAAAAAAAATAAAAACCACCTCATCCATGATTCATAATACAAAAACTTGCCATTTACCCTCTACAGTATTTTAATCAACAAGCGACAGAAAGCAATGAGATTCGGATTAATTTTTTGTCAAGAAAAGTTCGTCCCATTTCCGAGAAAATAACCCCCCCCCCCCCAATTACGTTTTGTGAGACCCGAGGTTCTGAAGCGTTCAAAGGTACAGAGCAATTTTTCTACTAATTTTTTTCACTTGAATTCACAGTCAAAAGATTCGTAACTTTTGTTGTGTGGAAGTCAATCATGTCCATCTCTCGCAAGAAAAAATAAATACAGGAGTCTACTTCTCTAATCCATTTCATTCAATTTTAATGCTTCAGTTTCTTGCGGTAGCCTATCGAAAGCTTCACAGAAATAAGTTCGAAATTTTCCAATGGCTGCGAAATTTTCACCACGTTTTCACGTTATGCCCCAACAAAAACTTTCCGAATAATCCGACACGACCAAAAGCACGACTGCGTTCATCGTCCAACTTCCATTTACGGACGAACGACGCAGTATCACGCCGACAGGAAGATAGTAACAAACATTAAAACGCAACTTTAATTTTAAAAAATGAAATAAAATAAAATACGGAATACCCTACGCGTAGTATATATAAGTATAAGCTCCATCCCACAAATTGTCAGACCGCCGTTTAGTTGAACCTCAGCCACAAGCATTTTTTTGTTCCTCTCATTTTTTGAAAGCCAAGGTTACTTTTCCCTCTCGTTCGCCTCGTAAGATTTCCTAACACTCGCTTAGTCTTCCTATTATTATTTTATCTAACAGGGTCGCCCTAGTTGCATGTTATTATGTGGTCACTTGAGAGAAGTTTAAAACAAAGCGGCCCAGAGAGCAAAACAGATGGCACGTGGCGTTTTACAATTGAAGCATTGCGGGTTTTCCCCCCTCAACTGGGAATGAGATTTAATCTTAAAAATTCTAAAATAAACGCATCCTTGAATATGGAGGGATATTTGGTAACTGGGTAATAGAGTAATGGTCGTCCGAGGGACATGAATTTAAAATGACTTGGTGTCTTACATCATCAGAGTTGCATGCATAAATAAAAATTATTCAAGTTATTCCGGGAATAAATGTAATGATCCGATAGGCAATCAGGTTCGCGGTGCCCATTAAGCTAAAATAGATTGTTTCCACGTGTTCAGATGTCACTGGCAGTCAGAATCGAATCTCCATTTTATTTTCACTCATAAATACGAAAGTTCAATTCACACTTCGAGTTTAAATGTACAGCACACGTGAAAAGAACCATCAACAATAAAAAAAAAATCACGGAACTGAATGTTCAGGAAAACGTTTCGTACGCATAAAATTTAAGACAACACCTGCTTGACCTTCATCGGACTTCCTTCTCTTGAATCTAAAACGGGTTTGAAATTATATTGTTCAACTCTCCGGCATCATCGACTAGCGTAAGATTAAAAACCCCAAAATATAAAGATTTTGTTTCATAACACGCACTTCGAAATTACAAAATCAACAGGGGAATAAAAATACCCGCGAGGCTTAGAATGAATAACGAGAGGAAACAATTCCACAGAATTTATCATCATCTTTTACAAAACTCGGACATTACTACGAATTTACGCCTTCGAGGAAATATTGCATCGCGGAAAGAATGAAAAATTGAGGATTCTCTGAAGTTGAAGGTACAACTTACTTATACATTTCAGTACTTCAGACACTTAAAGGTATCTTTCTTTGCTTTCTGCTCAAGCATCGTAAAATGCCGAAGAGGTTCGTTAGGGAGATTATTATTTTTTCCTTCCTGAAGTAACCCTGCCAAAAGAACGTGACCAGCAATACCGTTATGGTTCCGAGGTCCTGATTGAGTGCCGAAAAGGTTCTCCTTTTTCATTCTATTCCGACGTTGATGCGGGTACAGGGTGGCAAAGTAATTTTTTCGGGGATACCTCGCGTAATTCGCCGCATAAAAAAATAGATGTTTCTGGTAGCACATAAACTTTCCCGGCAAATCGAAAAACAAATTCAGATTAATGCAAAACAGGTGATGAAATTCTGTTTTACCAAAGAAGCCTATTCAAGCGCCGAGTGATGACATTTTGGCATCGACAACATTTCAAGTTATGCAAATTTCCAGGAGCGTTTCCCCCAGATAACGTTTTATTTGTGATCACAGGATAAACCTGTATTAAATGATACAATAAGGACCTGCAGCCCTAAGGATCATCTGTAAACTAAAATTTCGACAGCAAAGAATAATTTTTCAATCACTAGCAGATAATATCAGATAGATAGATTCGTGTTGGACATTGACCAAGAGAATCGCGCAGGTTTATACCGAGATCTCCTTCATAAAATTTGTTTTTATTTTATTTTTTCTGGTAGTCCAAGGTGAACTTTAAAACGCGTAATTTGAGTAATTTCACTAATTGGATTTTCAGTCACAGACAGGCGAGAATCATTCTTCGCACATTTTCTCGGCAAAGAAAGAAATGGGGTTCTCTCGACTGACGCGCAGCCTCCAAAACGTTTTTTTCAGCAAAAAAATAAAAATAATAAAATACACTTCTTCATCATTGAGGAACCCAATTACTTCTGGCACACCCAATAACACGCGCTTCCTGACCACAGACCGGAACCGCTCAACCGTTAAGGGATTCCACGCCGGAGAAAATAAAAATACTTCCGTAAAAGAAGGCGTCGTGCAGCCGGTCCGGAAAGGGTTATCGAAACCGCAGACCCCAACACCACGTCCTCTTACCTCTTGGAACCTCGTGCGACTTCAAGCACGAAAAAGAGTCTCTTTCTAAAATAATTTCACAAAAAAAGTTTCTTTTCAGCCAATTTTTGTCTTCGAAAAAATGCTTCATTCACGCGCGTTTAGGCCGTAGACAAAATTTGAAGAGGGACTTCGAAGGGAGGAGGCGAAATTTGTACAGGCCAGCAAAATATTGTAAAAAAATAGAATTCCTGAAAGTGTCAGAAAATTCAGGAAAAAATCTTTGGAAATTTCGGTTAAACGTATGACAAAATGTTCAACTAAAGACAGTTAATATTTCAGAAATAGTGGAAATTTTTGAATTTTTTCGCAGTCACGCCTTAAATATTTTACAATGAATTCCCGAGTAGGAAATCTGCCGGAAAATTTTCCGCTTCCTTCACGGGAATGGCATCATCTCAAACATAGGCAAAACAGTTGAGACTTTGATGCGGCCTGTACACATATACTTCCAGCGCAGGCATCGCCATAATTCTTTCAGGATATTTCTCTGCGAAAAAAAATAATGGACTGTTCATTGTAAGCTTTGTTTCTTTTCTGCCATCAGTATTTTATTTTGTGACACGCGCAGATCTAAATTCAATTTTCTCACCTGCTTCGCCCCGTGGGAAATTAATAACTTTTCCGGCCCTGACTTCGTTTCGAAAGCAGATGCGCTGATTCAAATGCATGTTCTTGTTTTTGCGATAGTTCAGCAGACGAAGTAAGGGTGAATTGCAAAAAGAATGATTCTCTGAAGATTGCCCCCAAAAATCGATCTTACGTCAATTACGTTCCATCGCTTGGCAAAATTACGTAGACCTTTTCAATTCAAATAAAATTATAAACTCACAGATAACTTCGCAATGTAAAGGAAAAAAACCCTGAACCACAAAATAAACCGCCAACGAAGATCCAATAAGAAAAGGAAGGTCAACGTCTTTTTCCTTTTTTTCTCCTAGAACAAGAAGCTTAAAAATAAATAATACTCCACGAAATATAATTTCTGCTGACGTCACATACAGTGAAACAAGTTTTTCCTCCTTCAAACACCCCATAGAGACAAAAATAAAAGACCTTGCTCTCGAAATCATTCGAAATAAATGAGAATATAGCGTCATGTAAACCATGAATCTATGCATAAAATTCATGCTACAATAGTTAATCTTCCTTGGGATACAAGGCTCGCATCGCAAAGCAGGGAAAAACTTGCTGACGTCATTTCATGCTCAAAGCTCACATCATACCGTTTAATTATCTTATTTTACTCCAGGCCGCGGTTATGAGCTCAATTTTTATTGTAATGGCAACAAACTGTGGAAAACATCCCTTCGAAGACATCAAAAAACCGTTAAAAAAAGGAAATAAATCATTGATATAACATAGTAAACTATAAAAGCAAAGACCATTTTTCACAGTGAACTTCTGGACGATGGAACTGTCCAATGAACGACTCAAGTTACCTCACCATGTGTCACACAGCGAGACGCCGTTTGAATCAGCTGTTGCACCATTCAAAACAACAAAAAAGGCTATGCCTTCAAAACCCGAATTTTACAATACTAGGATCAGACCGACAGGTGGTTGAATATCCTCGGACATCCCGTAATCTCCACTCCAACAATGGACGTGGCAGTCTTGAGTAACTCTGTTTCTTTACTTCGGACTTCTCTTGTTTTACTGTAATTTAGTAGCCGTGTAACGTCATTAAATAAGCTCTTCCTAAGAAAAAGTCTAACCCATCTCGTTTGACTTCTATCGAAATTCCAATGAACAATCAATAATTTTTCTATATTTCGTCAAAGCAAACTCTTGTTCAAACTGAGGAAAAAAATTAGACTTCCGCACACCGAAGTAATTTATTATAAATCGATTCTTGTCAGTTTGGATAAAATGAACTGAATCCATGAAATGGAAAAATTGCTATAACCCTTTAGTGATCCACATCTTTGGATTCAAACTTTTGTTTGAATGACGAAAATATAATATCTCAACGTATTACAGTATTATTTTAGAAATCGGTTCGAATCAGATTGAGTGTAAGGGTGAAATGAACTGAAACTAGAAAACACGAAGATTCTAATAAGCAATCAGTTATGCATTTATATTTTGACAGCTCTTGTTTGAATGGAGGAACATATCCAAAGTTCATGACATTTCAGTACAGTAATTCACTTGGAATGTAATTGTGTCCAATCGGGTAAACATAAACTAATACGAGGAATGGGGAATTTTGATAAACCAGCAATTATTGACATTTTGTCGAAACTAACTCTCGTTAGAATGAAAAAAATGAAACTCAACGTATAATCATAAAAATACACGAGTAACACATTTTCACAAAGATTCTGAATCAAAGTGATCGTATTAACCTGTTATTTTAATTATTAAATAAGTCGAAAAAATACATTCCAATTTTTGAAACTTGAAATAAACTTCAGAATCGCCTTCAAGTAACGATAATATTGCCAAGCGTAGTCTCAAATGCAAATGATACAAATCTCCATATTCAGACACTACCTCACACAATCTGCTTCCTTGAATAATATGAAGGACTTTTCTTATACAGTATTCCAATTCCGGTTATTTCGCAAACCCGGGATAATTTTATGATCGATCTCTTTCGTTTCTGTAGATGATTAACTCGGGTTACACTTTTACACAGCCCATATGCGGGCATTTCCAAAGATCAGATAACAGGTAGATTGGTGAGGGTTAAACGTACACTCCTCATAATCACGAGTCTCATGGGTAAATAACCCAAAAATATTTATCTCAATCCAACACAATATTCAAAAAAATTACTATTCCAGCATAATTAAGCATACACATTTTTTCTTCCACTTTTAAAATTGGAACTATTCAGGAAGACCGTGTCTGAAAATAAAGTCGACCAGGTAACGATGGAAGAACATGACGTTCCCCATTTCCTGAACTTGTTTCAGCTATGATGTTAGAAAAGACGATAAATTCAACCTCACTCACTTCATCCTATTTAAAATCTTGTCCAAGATCATGGGCAACTGTGAATTTTTCATGAATAGTGATACAATCTTGATAACACGACAGAGAAAGCAGAAGAAGCCTCGTGGTTTCTTACGAGGGTTGCAGGTGTTCTTCCAAAATGTATCTCAAAATGATGTGCAGAAGGTAAATTACCGAACAACTTCGTTTTTATTTTTTAGAGTTAAATTTCTGACATTTCAGTGCAACTACATCTTACACTTGGCACTTTCTACAGTTAGGAAAAGAGTCCTACAACATTTACTTCCACCTTTGAAAATTCTCCCGAATTATATCTGCGTTAATCGAAATCTCAGTCTACGAAGATGAATGAGAGCAAAGCATATTCAGAAAAAGTACTGTATTTTGCAATGAACAGCTTCACGAAATGCGGATTCTGCTGCTGAATATTCTCANTTTTTTAGAGTTAAATTTCTGACATTTCAGTGCAACTACATCTTACACTTGGCACTTTCTACAGTTAGGAAAAGAGTCCTACAACATTTACTTCCACCTTTGAAAATTCTCCCGAATTATATCTGCGTTAATCGAAATCTCAGTCTACGAAGATGAATGAGAGCAAAGCATATTCAGAAAAAGTACTGTATTTTGCAATGAACAGCTTCACGAAATGCGGATTCTGCTGCTGAATATTCTCAATGACGTCGAATAAATTTCAAACGCAAATCGAAAATTATAAAAAATTTCCAGTTTTGCTTCTCGAAAATTTTTACAACTTTTTTTTTTTTAATTCTCAACCTCTCGAGCTATGTTCACTCGAACAAGCTGTGCTCAATGACTCGTCTGCCCCAGAAAGTTCGCGCATCCGCGCAAGTTACAAACAATACCTTAAAATACGAACGAAAAACAACAAGCAATCGAGTTTGTTCCCAGTTTCGACAACAACAAAAAAAAGAAAAATCATCGTTACAGTCGACACCCACCAACCACGAAAATAAACAAATAAGTACAATGAAATTTAGGACGGAAACGCATTTCACATCCACGAACGTCGTGCACCTCACACACGTCGACAGCACACAGTGCACACCTTTACATAACCAAACCGTCTCCTCATTTGCAGCTTTTCCAAACGACAGAATTCAGGCACTAGAGAATAATGCCACATAAAAAACAAAACAACAACAGCCATACGAAAAAAGCAAAAACAAACTGAAAGCTACGCCTATTTTTTTGTCTCTTCCTCTCGCTTGAATACACGCCCACTGTTCGGAAATAATGTTGTTTTCTCGGCATACACTTGCTCGTGCATGTGAAAAAAAAGGTGTGTCGAGTTCAGAC
>CAJPEX010003430.1:7910-29031 GCA_905338405.1 Notodromas monacha
AACTTGACAGCTTACGGTGTTGAAGGAAGTTTCTGAAACCGAAATGGAGTATTTTTTGGGCACCCATCCGAGGTCCACGTTGACCCATTTGATAAGGACTGCATTGTCAGCGATAGCATGCGCCGAAATATTCCGGGGCATCGCTAAGATAACTGCAACAATGAAGAATCAATTGTCAAAGACCGAGTTCCAACTTCCGTTCCAAATATTTAAATTGTCTTAAAATTGATAGCTTTTAAAATTGTATAGGAGTAAATTTATCAAGGCATTGCGAGCATTCGCAAATAATTAGCTCGCAGAATTTTCCAAATAGGAGGTGAATTTCACATTGTTCCGGTAGTTTCACTTCGCATTTCACATTATTGGGAAAACTTTTCAAGCCTCATTTTTTCAATGTCTTCGTGCAATCGAAGTTCGGTATTTGTGGTTTAATATTGGCATGCCTTATTTCATTGCGTGCTATTCAAAGAGCATAATTATTTGATTTTGTAGATATAATTACAATCAAATTGAGAAATCGTTATCGTAGGCGTGATGCTGGTGAAATACTGGACTTCAGTTATGTATATGGTAAAAAATAATACATTTTCATAGCGAAAAATAATATGCCACTAGAGAGCGAACACATCTTGGCATAGAACAATTGCAGGATTTAACCAAGAAATAATATTCGATGCGTTGGACTTTTACCCAAACCCAATATTGTACTGTAATTATTGAATCCCGTGAGGCGGATTTTATTTTGCGTAAAACTTCGTAAGATGCACGCTTACGTAGAAATCACGTGTAAGTAATTCAGAATTTTCACCTTATAATTCTTTAAAACGGATCAGTCTACACGGTATACATTTGCTTCAATTCAATTTCTAAAAAAAAACATGAAAGATGTCATTGGTCACAGCGCAGATATTTTGAGTGTTTGCATGGTTTTATATTTTCATGACCTAATTTGCCTTCACTCTTGAAATTTGGGTTTGTTATACATGCCATTTATTGAAACCGCGAACGGCGCCGCGGCGGACCTGATCTTCACCACCGGCGGCGACCAGGTCACGTCCACTTGACCGAACGACTGCATCGTCAATGAGGGCGCCGTTACTGGGGCGAAATCTGAGCCAAAAAAATTTTGTATAAATATTAAAATCTTTTAAAAAAAAGGAGAGAAAAAAATTCGAGAAGTGGTGTGACCCGTGACTTCTCTGGATGACGAACAATTGGGGTTAGCCGGAAAATTGTAATTCTTATTGGATATTATCAACGACGGTCACAAAAATTGATGCTTGTTTTTTTTTCATTGATGATACGCTTTTGCTGAAAAAAAAACACGCATGAATAATGAGCATGGAATAAAAGGAGGGATCAGAGACGCACATTCCATGGACTCGTACGCAGTTTCCAATTCTACACTCTTCCCAGAATTTAAAAAATATATACGGTACATATCATGCATGCCAATTGTTTAGACCATAACAATTCCAAATAATATGCTTCTTTCTTTACTTCAACTCGATCACGATATTCACGCAATAGATCAAAAGCTTAGCTGCTTTCATGTTGACCATAAATGTGCAAATCTGTCTGTCACTTGACGAAATGTTTCACTGAAAAATAAATTCATTTCTATGCATTTGATTTGATTAAGCTACTTTTTGTGCAGGGGATGTTTAACAATTTTGGAGAGCTTTTGACTGAATTGGCACTTGGAAATTTGCCAGCAGTAATAATCACTGCATAAAATTAACAGGTTACTGTGTACAGCTCGCTTTTTTTTGCCTTTCGCAGATTGGTTGCTCTAAATCAGTCAACCTCTTGATGGAATGGTTTTCCGTGGGATTTTCCGCAATCAAAAAAGATCGTAAAGCCACTCTCAATGATCATGAATACTAACCGTTGAAATTTCGCGGAAGTGAAATCAATGTCAATGATGAAGAATATAAACCGTAAGAATTTAACGGAATCCCATCAAATCTACCCATTTAAAATTAAATGAACTTCTGGCATTGGATTTGAGTTTAATCGTTTCGTCAGACTTGAATCTTGAACTTGCACAGCTCAATTATTGTCTAAAATATTCAAAACACTGCGGAGATTCATCAGAGATGATGGCTGTTTTAATTTATTTTATTATATAGGAAAGATTGCATAAGCATAAATATCGCTGAAACCCTTCCAGGGGATCGTACTCATCGTTTGTATATAGTCTAGCATTTCATGGGCTTCCTCACAATCGTGACAAAATATTTATAGCTTTCCTAGGTTAGCTTTCCGCTGCTTTCCTAGGTCACACTTTGTTCTAGGATATAAAAAACGGAAATCGATTACCGTATACATAAAATTCTAGGATAAATTCGAAAAATTAAAGTTGTTCCAAATAACGAACCTTCATCAAAATATTAGAATAACATATTCACATCCTTGGAAAGCCAGATTAATCATGAGGATTACTTGGACTTCAAATATTCTAAACTTGAAGCATAACTTCAAATGTTTAAACGTGCTGTTCTCAGACCTTTCTATGAATATTCTGCAATTTTCCGGAGAGGCAAAAAATATAACACAAAACCCAAGGGTTAGTTTATTTTTCCTCATACTTGAACCGCTGTAATTTTGATTTTCGATTATAATTTGCTGATCACTTGTAATTATTGTAAATTACATAATTTATCACGGGAATCAACTTCGGAAGATATAGTCACAGTAAAGCGTTGTAACCAGTAAATAAACCTCCCAAAAGCTTTCATTTCTCGGGATGTGAACTTTTCTCGTTTCGAAGTTAATGTCGAGAATTTTGCCGCTATTTTCTAAAATAGAAAAGTGCCCAGGAAAGATACGTACTGACGAGCAGTTTGCATCAATCTTATTCATTGTTTGAATGAAAAAGATAATGAAATATTCTTTACCTGTGACAGGACAGCCAATGAGCTCGAAACGAAAGCAGACGCTGTTCGGATTCGATGCTTGCATGATCACATTCACCTTGAACTTGATCCTCACATACTTGGTTCGGATTAGCCCGACTTTTTCGCCGAACGAGTGGATTTGGATGCTATCCGAGGATACTGCATCATCCGTTACTAAAAACTAAACAAAAATACATAATAAATCATTAACATCAAGATTCTCAAGAAATCAATGAATCAGATCTCTCAAAAAGGAACTCAGTGAAAAAAGAGCCGGAGAGTTTTGATTGAAATGAGGTCAAATTTTCAAGAGGCAATTAAAACACGGCAATCAATGGCTCTGTGGAAGGCTTCCTTGATTATTTTGTGATGGGTACATTAAAATTAACTTTCCCCAGACAAATTATTTCTTTTTTTTTCGCCAAGTTCACGAAATTTGCACAATGTCAAAAAAAAACTCGAGAGCTCAGACCAACAGCAAAACAATTGCTGTCAAGATCAAAATAGGCTCGAACACATGAAATATATTCGAAATCTCTCAGCTGCGCAGATGGTCAATGCATTTCAAATTACTGTTGGAAATCTTTTGCGGTCAATTAGACTGCTTCTGATAATTTAAATTCAGTTTCCGCATGACAAATAGATTGCATCAGGCACTATTTGAACCGGGTTCCAGAAAAGGTATTTATTTTGGGCGTTTTTATTTATTTATTCACGAATTAAATTGGGGAAATTTACTTGAAAAATGGATGCCTCAAAAAAAGCTAATCATGCATTTCATTTAATTTTTGCATTTAAGTTTGTAGCGTCACCCAAACTTCTCTCATATATTCCCGATGATAAGCACGAACGAAACATTTTCAAGTCAGGCTTTACAAGATACACTTTTTTACTGTTTATGTTCATTTTTCAGTAAATGGAATGTGCCAACTTTCATATTTCCATGGGGATGTATCAAGCAAATAAATCTCAAATGTGGAATCATGAAACTTATTTTTTTCCTGAGCAATCGCTGACTTGACGTCAAAGCAATACGACATTTTAATCTAGTTAAATTCAGGTGCCCATGATCGGAAAGACTTTTTAGCGAATAAATACAGTGAGACCCCCAGATGTGGACACCTCAACTTGGGGACATTTCGACTTAGGTACATTTCTTTTTCAATAGAAAATCATAAAAAGGCCCAACATACGGACACTGACTCAACATGAGGACATTGCATGATAAAATTTCCAATAAATTTTAGTAAAATTGAGGTTTATTGGGCTTAGTTGTAAGAAACAGATATTTTTAACCCAAAGATCTATGCAAGAAAAATTCTTTAGTACTTTTCCCATCACTTTCCCATCCATTCATCTAATTAAAAAAAATTACCTATAGCACAGAGGGACTTCCTTCTTGCTTTTTGCCTTGGATTTTTTTTTACAGATGCCAATATTTCAATGAACTGTTCAGCATTAAACTATTTAATGCTCCAAATATTCTTATTGAGTTGAAAAGATATTTGCTGAATCAAATTCAAGTGGCAACAAATTTTATTCATGGAATTCTGAAGAAAATTTCTTCCATAAAACACCAATTGAAAATTATATAATGTAAGTGTACAGGAAAACAAGACTCAACTTAAGGACAATTCAACTTAGGGACACTCTTGATGCACCATTTATGTCCGCATCTGGGGGTCTCACTGTAATATTGTACACGAAAAATGCGAAACAATCGTTCCTTTATTTTGGAATAGCGAAATTCGGCTTATACTTGTCTCGGTGCAGAATCAGGGCAGCAGGTTGTCCACGCGTTGCCATCATTGCTAAAATCGAGTTCCATGTTGGCCGTTGCAAAATACGATTCGGGGTGCAATGCAGTCGGAGGACCTTGCGTCAACACGCCTTATGAAAAAAAAAAAACAAAACAAAATGAAATAAAAATTATATGAAGGCCACGAAAGGAGACACGCTTTTCTCCTTGGTTTCGCACATCTCAATAGCGGCGAATAAAGTCGAAATGACGCCATTCGAGCGAGTAACAGCAGCATTCTCTTCCGTTTGTCATTGACGGAAACGAGTAAGTTGTGTCTTGAGATCAATCCTTCGTATAGTTGCTCATAAAAATGCAATTCTTTTTCGGTTTAGCAAAAAATGGACGCGTTTTTACTCATAGAATGAACTTATATTTGAATCATGATTGGAAAGAATTGGAGAAATTTAAAAATCCATTGCGCGAACGTGAAAAATCATCTACAAACGATTTATTGTATTTGCAATAATCTCAAGTATAGCGAGTAAATGCAGTAAAATTGCTCGTGACGTAAATTTCAATTGAATGAAGATCAAACTAAGAATTTATAGATATAGAAGGTAAATTTCGATAAATTTCAATTGGACGCTTCTTATGGTTTACCCTTACAGAAAACTTTCGAAAATCTTGAGAAACAAAAGAGACGATTAATCCTGTATTCTTAAGCAAACTGTTTTCACGTCGCGAACTGTAAAACTGAGGTCTTCGGTAGTAACACTGATGTCTTGTATTTGTGATGCAGTATTAATCAAGTTTTTGTATGCTTCAAAAAGTGCACTGTTCTATTTTCAAGAAATCATGCATGGCACGTAAATAAGTACTCCTTACAGATCATGTAAATCACAATGTTAAGTACTGCTGTACGCCAAATTATACGCGTGGTTTATAATTGTGTACCTCTGCTTCGACATTTATTTTTTGACATGGAGTTGACTGAAAACATGTGTTGAGTGCGTATATCCAGCATGAGAATTTTTTTTTGCGTTCCAAGAACTAAATCTCTCACTTTTCATGAAAGCTTATACTGTACCAAAAATAAAAGAAAACAGACTCGTCCTGAGACGAAAGGCTCATGAGTTCAATGGACAGTTGAAAGATGATAAGGAAACCCCAAAATGTGCTCATGCGTCTGTTAATTATTTTTTATGCCATTTTATTTATTTTATTATTTATTTTTTAACGTATGAGATCTCACATTTACATAGATTCCACATAACCCGTCCTTCGGAAATTTGTCGCAATTTTCCTGCGATAAAATATGCGGACTTATGGGTAATTGAGGTAGCGAACCATAGATAATGCGCAAAATGGCCCACGGTATCGTATGTCCTTCAAATTGTGCTGAAAATATTCGTGGATCAGTGAGTTTTATTGCAAAGAAAATGGTGTAAAATCTGATGCCCACCTGTTCTGGTCTTGATTTCCCTTGCATTAGCTAGGCTATTACTCCATTTGCAACTGTTTTCTTCTTTTATTTTACGGAACAAAGAACAATTCTTTGAAAATTTATATTTTACGAGAAAATTTCCAGCATTTCAATGAACCATTCACTCAAACATCTCTCAGATGGTTTCAATTCAAGTTATTAACGTAGGATTACACTTTCAAAACTGGGAGTGTCATTTCTTCAATATAACCCGTCTTGAATCTGAACCATTTTGTAAAAAAAAAGAAGCCATCGATCAATATATTCAGCACCTCTTTAGAGATTTTTTAGTTGTTATACATTTTCTAAAATAATCATTCATATACCCACAAAAAAACCTAAACTCATGCAAGAAACTGTAAATGAGTACATTTTGTCTTATCCTTGTCCACACTAACCTTAACTCATTTGACAGGCCATAAAACCTCGCTTTTCATGGTCAGCTATTCACTGGTTTACAAAATATGCAATTCTATTATAAAAAAGATCATCAAGGAAAAATTTTTTTAAATTATGAATTCAACTGCACCTGAAATAGTTTTTTCAAGGAAACGTTTAATGAGCCTAATTTGTTATTCAGTTTTCATTGGAGGTCTTACAGTCACAAAAGCATGTTATAAAATAAAATCTCAAAGTAAAAAGGTTGGGAAATCTTCCAAGAGTGGCTGCTAAAAACTGAAAAGGTTTTGGGATAAAATGGACAAGCATTAACATAATAATAATCGATCATAATTCACATTCTAACCTGAACTGTGGCAGATATAAATTCATTCATGCATTTAGGAACAAGGCTTTTGAAGTCACTGGTTGCAACAAAATCTTGTGCATACAGTGAGATAAGAATCTGGCATGAAGGTTTTCCAGATTCTAACAAACAAAGAAAAATTAGGTTCAGAAAAGTGAGGATATCACAAGATCTGTTAGTCAGATCAATTTTTTTGTATGATTAACATAACGTTGGAAAAAATCTTCAGCCTTAATTTAAAGACTTAAAAATTTCCTCAGTCTAAAATTTGCAAAGTTATTTGCTTCCGAAGTTCATGCGTTGGGAATTGCTCCATATGCAAAGCATGTTTTCTTTGCTGATTTTATTTATTTTTTGCAAGGAACTTTTTATTCCACAATGCAAGATTGTATTTTCTGATTGTGTGTGTGTGTGGTTGTGTCGTTTAATACCTGTGATCAGAGAAAATATGAAGTCCTCTTTTAACATCCAAGGAGTGAGGATGCTCCAGTTTTCTTCATTTTTACAGCCATAAAAATGTAGATTTGCACTTTAAATTAAAATCCCTTTTGGAGGCTGGGTTTATCTGCCTCAGCACTCACATGTCTCTTGCATCTGTCATGTTATTTTTGCAGTGTAAAATCTGTAATACTAAAAACATTGGCAAAAATATCGCTGAACTAAAAAAAAAAAAATATTTTTTTCAAGCCTGTGAAGTGTGGACTGGGAAACGGATGTCCGGAAGGAACAAAAGAATGAAAAGTCGCGAGGGGAGAGCCATTCTCTTATACTATGGTGGAAACTGTGGTTTTTAGGGTGCTGCTCGCAGATTCGCCATATGTTACGAAATCTCTTCATACAGTTGGCGTTAAACAAAAGGCATTTCGTTTAATAAAAAATAAATAAATAAAAAAGTGGATGCTCTCACCACTGATGAATCGAAAATCGCTCAATGTCACGGTCAGCATGACGTAGTCCGCATTGGAGTCCTGGTTGAGTGAGAAACACCAGGCCCCGTTGGAGTTGCCCAAGCGGGCTTTCGCTGCGTCGGCCGCCTTTGTGCTCGCACTGAAGCGACCGAATCGCATCACAGCAAAAGAGGAAAAATCACAAACCACGATGACATGACGGTAATAATGATTAAGTAAAAAAAAAAAAGAAGAAAAAACCCACACATAAATTGGAGGGGAATGTGGGCACATAGACAGAATATAAGGGATGTCGTGAGCAGATTTCTAAATTTTCATTTTTTTTTACCCTGCATAAACTCTGGTTCAGGGAAAGATATAACGACTATAACTTTGACCTCGGCAAACACGTCTTCAAACTCTCTCTTAACTTGGGGTCAAGATCAAATTTTTTAAACATGATATTTTGGTGGGTTAACTTCAAAGAAAATTCATGCGATAATTCCGCATTTCAAAATTTTCAAACAAGGAGAAAATCACTCTTATGACACAATTGTTTCAAATAACGAACTTTTTGGCCAAAATTTCATTTCATTTTCATGATTTGATCCGAGCTAAAGCTTCAAATTTCCTCGAAAAATCGAGCGAAATGAGGAAATAATTTCATCATTGCATCCTCTTTCTCTGTGAAATCCGAGAATTTCAGAAATTCGAGTGCACAAATGATTTCCTTACATCGGGCCAAAAGAAACCTAATAAATTATTCAAGAACTATACAGAATGTAGAAAAATAAAAAACTTTCCAACACAAAAAAACGCAAAATGCTCACAAAAACGCACATTTTCCGCATTCTATAGATCTTGAAATTGTCTCAGGTTTCAAATCTCAGAAAAAGTGCATCAGTGACACGAAATTGAATGAGATTTACGTTCGAAAAATGGCAGAAAAGCCAAAAAAATATTCACGAAGAAAATTGTCTTTCGAACGCTCGTTGTCATCAAAACTTTTGCAACAAAAAGCTTGCTTCCTTGTATATGAAATAATGTTCTTGCTCACAGATTCGAAGAACTTATCTTTCCGTTGCTCATCGAACCATGACCAATTATCAAAAAACAACTGCTGGAGAAAAAGAAAACCTCACTGCTTCATGCCATCCGGAAACTATGATTGACAATGCAATGCTACTACAGCATAACGGCTCTCGCAATCAGGGAATTTCGTTGGGAATCTGATTATTCATAAATAACAAGAGTTGTTTCGTACAGCTAGATATAACAAGACGAAATAACCGTGATACCATCGTGACATCACAGCATTTTCATGCAGGAACTGATTACGGGGAAAGTGAGTGGAGTTTCCTAATTTAAGCTCAGCTGCTGGGGAAAAGTCGCTTCACAGTATAAAAGATTTCGACTGATCTTGATGCTTATTCTACTATAGTTGATAATTCGCAGACAATTATTCAGTCTACAGTACAGTATTTCATTTCCATTTTTATCAAATCCTCCTGATCTTGTGTAAATTAAAATAACCTTCGATGATTCTTCGAATGTAAATTCTTTTTTTTATATCTTTGATTCCTCAAATCTTAAAAAGAGTCACAATACACACTTCTTCGGCTAAAATAAAACTAGCAGATTAAATGGTGCAACAAAACCAATGCAACACATTCGAATTCGAATCTTAATTGTCTGAATTTCAAATTGTATCAATCATATCCTAAAATGAATTTATCTTAATTTGGAAGAAAACCGGGTTGCGTATATTACGCTGAACTGATTTTTTGCCCTACGAAATTAAGTATGCCTCTTACATGACGGCACTTGATACAGTAATCAAGTAAATACGGTAGCTCTTACAACTCTCAATAAAAAATAATAAAGAAAACAGTACCTAGGAATCGCAGGGAGAAGTAAAAGGATTGAGACAGGAATAAAAGAATGCTTTTCGGGACATGGCCCAAGTTTAGAGCAAGTCTGAAAGCAGTACCATATAGAACAGTGTTCCCCAACCTTTTTGGGCCATTGGACTGGCTAAATTCCATAAAACTTTTAACGGATTGGCAAATTTTCAAATAATGTTATACAGACTGGCAAAGTTTTGTAAACGTTTTGCACACTCAAAAAAGTTTTGCCTGAAATACTTTATGGCAGGTATTGAAAAAGTTGATGCATGCTTTTTTGCGAAAAAATTACGGTAAGTTGAGAACGAATGAAGCATGCTGAATGTCTTCAAAATTCAGAAAGGTGGGCTTGAACAATCAGAATGCAAAATTACAATAATTTATTTCATCAGGTGAAGTGCTATGAAATGTTATTAGGAAAAAGCCAGGTTTTATTTTTTCATGAGATTATTTTAACTGCAATTATCTTGCGAAAAGATCAGATAAAGACACTGTAACGCCCCTCATTCATAGTTTTAATGAATATATTACCCGTGAGAAAATTTCTTGTTGACCTGCAAAAAAAATTTTGCAGACTGGCGTCAATCATGGGTCGGGGAATGCTGATACAAGTGGTGCCCTGCAATGTGACCCTAATCTGTTGCCAGGTATATAAGGGTTGAATTGTGAAGCAGTCAAATTTCAAAACAATATCAAATTCCATGTTTTCTACATCAAATTTGACATATTGAGTCACTCATCCACAGGCCAAAATGAGGGGCAAGAGGTCAAATTTCAAGTCAACGTCCCAGCAAATTCTACCATCAAATTGCAGGATATGGTCAAATGGTGGGATGTCAAATTGCAATGTACCACCTGTACAGAGAATATATGTTTGATACCCAAGATAGATTTTTTTTTCGGAGAGCGCAATACCCCAATGAAAGGCACAGTGCTGTGGCCCAACATGAAAAAAAAAAAAAGAATAAATAAATAAAAATAAATGAACCATCAGGAAGAATGCGAGATCGAATTGCGGCCAATTTCGTGTCATGTCAGTCATATCGATCAATACGGTTTCTCAATTTCCGCAAGGCATGTGGGCAAAGAATCACCTGATGTCAGCATCCTTGATTGTCCGCATGCCATCAGACATGCCCAAGTACTTGGTGCAATCGTTGTCCGCCCCGACAGCAGCTGCAGAGCGGCACAAAATCCGCGGGGATTGAAAAAAAAAAATAGAAAAGAAACGGAACGCAAATTCAATATGACTGTTGTGGCGCGGCTTGTTTCGAAAACGCGACCTTCGTATTTTCTTCCCTGCCATATATACACGTTCTATATTTACGAGGGTCCATCCATAAGTTCATACATTTTCTTTTTTTACTTCCACTTGCGGAAAAAAAAGTTAGGGAATAGTGCAGAATTTTTTATTTATTATTTGTTGCGACGACGAGGTCGCATTCACTCACATATATCACCGCACAAGAATCAGGTTCAAGACATTTTCTCATGACAAAAGCAGCAGGGTGCCCATTATATTCTAATGGCGGTCTTTTATTCGAAGGTAACGAGCACTGATGCTTGTAAACAGCACAATCTATTCAACAAAAACCCAAAATAAACATATCCGTACTACTGTATGTAGTTTTCTGCTATAATTATGCCAGAGTTAATTTTCTGATTCGATCCTTGGGAAAATTTTCGAGGAGATTCACCTGGTAACTGAAGTATGTGACGGATCGGCGAACTATGTTGATTTTGCAGCCAAAAAAATGCATGAAAAGCTTTCTTAATTTTTTGTTGAGCACCGATAAATGAGGAACTACGTTCTACTGTACAGTATGATCAATAACGTCTTATTTTCGATCGAATACGGTATCATGCAGTTGGTCAAATTTTCAAAATCAGTAATGCTCTGTCATTCTTCGTCTCTATAAAGGATTTGCGGAATTTTCCGCAAAAATTAAGATTAGTCAGGGAATAAGCTGTAGTAAAATTCTTCAACATAATCCANTACATAATCCAAAATGTAAGCCTCGCCAGAAAAATAACGTCCGATCACTGCATTCAACTATTAAATATTTCCGACTTCAAGTTTATCAAATCAAAGTCATCGTTTCTAATCATTTCACGAAAATAGTTCTTCACTGATACAGTATGTCTGAAATAATCCAGCAAGAAGCGTAATTTCCAACTCCAAAAAATTTAGAAAATACATGGCAGTCCTCATGAATGAAATTTGATTGTTATTTCGATCCAAATCCAAAACTTATTGTCGTATACACCGAAGCAAACTTGAAATAAATTTTAATTGAGTAAGACTTGTCTAACTTGAAGATAAACATTACAAAATAATTTATACAAAAGTGTGAAGCTTTGCAAAGAAAGGTAACTTACATAATTCAGGCACCAGATATTCCCTTCCTATATTATTATTTTCTCCGCAGTGGGATTTTTTTCGTGCAAAAAACTGTTTCCATGAGCATTATTTACACATACAGTACCTATTTTTAAGTTATGTGTAAAAGTTCTAAAACGGAACCATTTTATTTTCTTTTTTTTAAACTGAAGTGAAAGGCATCAGCTACGGAAATTTTTCGCTATTTTCCCGAAAAACTCTGAACTAGACACGGAAGTTTGCCTCGCAATATCTTCGAAATAAAGGCAACTAATCCGAATTTTAAATTTAGAGGAATAATGTCATACAAACAATCTAACCGAAAGGTACGTTTTATTCGGCCTTGCTGCTTTTATCGTCACATTTAAAACTTATCAATAGACCCCATTTACATAGTCGTTGGATGCGTGAGCGTGTTTCATATTTCTACACTTCCTTGACTCCTCGTAGAATCGACGGGGAAGAAGAAAGAAGAAAGTCTCGATACGCACCTATGACGACAAAGGAAATCATTGTGATGAAAAGCATTCTTCTGTCGGCGATTGTTTCCACAGTCCTTCCGAAAAATGGAGTAAAAATAGCCGAGCAGCTGACAGACATGAAGAGCTTCTTTCAGTGTTGAGATAAGTGAGAATGTTCAAGATCAGTTCACATGACGCAAACTATCGGCACTTCATACAATATTTCTGTCGACAATATAAATTAAAAGACGTAAAATGAACTGAAGCGTTCCTTGAGGAATATTTTCACTCAAAATTTGTTTTTGAAAGGGATTTTTTTGCTGTTAAAATGGTGTCGCATTTTGATCAATATCAACAAGAAGCACGTGAGCCACGCCTATAGGTTTATTTTTCTCAATAAAAAATTTAATTTGGTAATTAAAATGGAGTTTCTTGTGTAAATTGAAAAGCAAATATCTGATGGAATTGTCAAAGAAAATTCTCGGGACTGGTTTTCTGTGAATAACTCGAATGAATGAATTGTTCTGAGTTCCATGCTACTTTATGTTTTTAAAATTTACATTATCTATTAATTTAGATTGCTTCAATTCTGGCTTATGCTGCAATTCTTGTTACTGATATTTTGTTTTTCAATGTCAGGGAAGGAAGGGGTGTATGCATACATATCAGTTGTGCACTTGTATTTTGTGGAATGTATTTTCTTTTCTTTTTGTTATCCATTTGCATCTAATTTCTCTGTTTCCTGCTCTGAAGTGATTGGGGTTTGGATGTGGAAATCCTGATTGAACCTTGTGAACACTGAGAAGCGGAAAATAAAGGGTTCTGTTCATTCATTCATTCATTCATTATCTCTGTGACGTGGGCCAGGATTCAATCCGCGAATATTTCTTTCCTTCACTTGATTTTTGAATGAGGGGTTTTTTTTTTTCCTGGAAAAAGTTATATATTCGTTGATCGAGGCACCACTGCGCAAAATACACGAAATCTGTTCTATTTAAAAATTAATTTCTTCCTTGAACGCAAAGATTCGCATTCGAGGTTCAATACTTGAAAAAATGAGGGGTTCCGTCGAACCGACGCGAGTGTCGCACTGACGTCAGGGTCACACTGATCCTGCTCCCCGCCGACACCGTATTTGCACAGTCGGTGGAACAAGACCTCTTTATTGTTTGCTTTCCCGTGACCGCCATCGCTAGCTTGTGCATAATTTAGCACTTTCGCGTCCCTGAAAACAAGTCCTTGTGTGTGCGGAATGATGTGGCGCGGTCTGCACGAGGGATAAACAAAAAATCCAGCTGACTGCTCATTCTTATAGTTTCTGAATCAGCGAAGAAGTGCTGAATCTATTTTTGAATGAAATGTGGGACGCTTGAACTCAAGCAATTTGTTAGTGAACTACTGTGTTGAAATATCATATTATAGTCGGGTAACATTTCTTTTAATTTTCTTTTGATCGTAATAATTCAAGAGATAAATCTAAACTTTAAAATTTAATAATTAATACTGCACTGCACTGTTTTTTTTCATGAAGACTCTCCTTTCAAGTAACCCGAGCTCCTTCAAACTCTGACAAAAAAATTTAGTGAAAACTACAAGAAATCAGAAGAAAAATCCATATTGAAAAATACTACAAATAGACACTTTAATCGCAGAAACTGTCAAATTCAAAAATTTATCTCGACATGATCTATGCCAACATGCTATATGTCTTGAAAATCTAAACCAAAACCTTCGGCCTTTTGAAAAATTGCCGCAATTATCGTTTGAAAGGTGAGAAAAGCGTGAACAATTAAATACAACCAAAAGCTTCCCTTCAAACTCGAGACTTCTTTTCTTTTGAATTCTACGCTTTTAGTAAGATTTTTTTGCGGTCAAGCTTTTAATTTTTGTAAAACCGATGATGCATGCGCAAAACATATTTAAAAATACAGAATTTGAGATACAAAAGTATTTATTCAGAGAAGATAAATCGCATCTTGATTTTTATTCTTTAAAATATTGTACAGTATTTCTATATAGGCATTTGACAAGCTTCAACTCGAAAAACTTGAAGTGGTGACACACACGAACAATATTAACTTATTGTCAAAAACAAATTGCTTCTGTCTTTTCAAGATCATTTAAAAATTATTTTGTCAAGTTCAAATCGATTGAAAATAATTGTGGTGGAACTATTCTGGTATTCTGAGACACTGGGATAAAATGGCCTTTGAATTCTATAAAAAGCACATGAACACCCATTATTCGATTTGAAATAATTTAGAGCATGAAATATTCCGTGCGATTTTTCAAAAATACTAAAGGCTATAATATTTTTCGAATGCGGATTTTACGATTCTCCAATTCCCTCCGGGGCAACGAACAGCTCAATTTACTCGAGAAAAAACGAACAAATAAAATCTCTTTCAGACCGTCACTCTCAAATCAATCGCAAAAAAAAAAGAAACCCGCAAACAATCTCTCGAAAGAAAATTCGACACTTTCGAAAAGACTCTGGATCATATAAATTGATGTAAGCGAAGGAAACCTGGCACTCGTATATTTCGTCGGAGGCCAAATGCGTCGCTCTTGGAAATGACCCAGAATTTCGCTGGAAACGCTGTTCAATAATTACAGTCCCTCCAATTCGCAATGGAAGAAGATTGCGTCGCTACGCTACCGAACCAATGCACAGCACTGAGGGTTATTACTCATGAATTAATTAACTCGGTCTCCGACACCATTTCTTTGAAAGGGCGTCCGGTCTTATGTAAGCTGGTAGATTGATCGAGGGTTTCCTTTGAACACTTGAAACTTTCACTCACTTCAGTGTAAACACGACAGCTAGGGGATAATCCACAAACTGCCATCAAATGGTTTCTCTAATTCAGCTAATTTTTCAACGCGAACATAATTGCGGAACATTTATTTCTCCTCTGACTTTTGTACTTTATTTAGTGTATAAGATAAATATTGCAGGACATCATAATCATCACATCGCTAGGGAGTTCGATTCAAAATATTAAACGATTGTGTTGAGATCAGCTGTTCTTTCAAATACAGTAGTAACCTCAAAATTAACTTTCCCAACTTTAATTACAATCTTAAATTTTCAAAATCAGAAAAGTCCCTTTGATATAACGCCAAGAAGTACGTGACATTCTCGCAACACTTGCAATAAATTGGACTTTCAACAACCGCTGATATTTCTTGGTTATTTTTTCAAAGTTTTATGCCGTCCAATTTCTGTATTTACGTGCATATCACACACACACACACCTTTTTCCGAAATTGAAGGAGTAAAAATGAGGATGTGCTTCATAAGCGGTTATATATAGACCTTTTCAAATTTTTGAAATTTACACGTGCCTCAGTGAGGCCCCCACATGCGGACACCGCGACACGGGGACAATTCAAGATAGGGACATTTATTTTTCAATAAAGAAATCACAAAAAAATGCCCAACATAAGAACACTGACTCAACATGAGGACATTGCATGATAAAATTGTCAATAAATTTTAGGAAAATTGAGTTTTATTAGGCTTAATTGCAAGAAACAGATACTAGAATTTCCAACCCTCAGATATATGCAAGGAAAATTCTTTGGTACTTTCCCCATCACTTTCCCGTCCATTCAGCTAATTTAAAAACATTACCTACAGCACAGAGGGACTTGCTTCTCTCTTTGTGGCTTGGATGTTATTTTTACAGATGCCAACATTTCAATGAACTGTTCAGTGGTATACTATTCAATGCTCCAAATGTTTTTATTGCGTTGAAAAGATATTCACTGAATCTAATTCAAGTGGCAAAAATTTTTTTAATGGGATTCTGAAGAATATTACTTCCATAAAACACCAATTGAAAATTATACAGTATAATGTAAGCGTATGGGAAAACAAGACTCAACTTAAGGACAATTCAACTTAGGGACACTCGTGATGCACCAATTATGTCCGCATCTGGGGGTCTCACTTGTACTTGGATCAGTGGTGGAAAATGTTAGGCCATTTAACACATATAAAACGACATTATTTGAGAATTATAATTTAACTAAAAAACTAATGAGACTATATTTTTAAAAATCTGACAAGTAGCTTAAAGTAGTCAAAATTGTGATCGATTTTATTTTTGAAGTATCGGCATTTTTCAGACTCAGCAAAGCGCACATTTTTTGGAGATATTTTTTTATTTAAATTTTAGGCGGAAAATTGGAGCTGTGCGTTTTACTGCTGGAAGGCACATGGTACTCAACTAAATACAGTTCTTCAATATATTTATTTAAATAATTTTCGAGCATTTTAGGGTAATTGCGATAAAGCCATGATTTTTCAAGCTCGACCATCTAGTTATCATTCATACGGATAAAATTAATCTCAAGCAGATCGCCAGAGAGAATTATAATCAAAATCAAAATTGTTTCTGCATCATTCTAATCTTTTCATTAAAAAAATAAATTAGATTTTTCAAATATGGATTGATTGACAAGCAAAGAATTTACTCAAGGCTTGGACTAAGCTGTGTTTCGACCACACGCTGACTCCATCGTTTGGATAACATACAATTAAATACTCGGCCTTGGGTCCCTTGACAGTTTTACCAGCTGCTTGAAAAAAATAGCGGCCAAATTATCGTCAGTGGTAAATTACAAGCCCATGTGACGGGAACACTCGAGTGTAAAGCTATTTAAGGCACTAATTTAGCTCGTGAGACGATGGCATAATCAGGACACGCAACTCCCCGAGTAACTACGATGTGCCTGCTTAGTATCACTGGTGCTGGTGAGCTCAAGTACAAACATATTTTATACAGTATTTTCCTGCAAGAGTTGTTTCCCACGAAAAATTCGTTGCGTGGTGAGAGGAGAAAAAAAAACGAAAAGAGGTACGTTGATGTTTTGAGCAGGAAAAACGTGGGAAAAAGACGTACTCGTATTCACTGTCACACTGTCTTGCTTGCAGCAGTGCGTACATGCGTGCAATTCAAAGTGTTCCTGTTCGTCCTTGAAGCTAAAATATAAAAAAAAGCATCAAGTCGAAAAATTGCAAAAAGGAAAAATTTATGGAGATCTATATATCTCAAGGTTTCAGAAAGCAAGATGCTGGCAAGATATGTTGAAAATTGAAATGGGCTATAGAGTTAAAAACAGGATCATGCTGGCGCCAGTAAAATGGCAAAACTTTGGGAAAGTTAGGATCCGGTGGGTCCAAGCACGACCCCAAGTTCCCACGGGATTCTGAATTCTTGGAGAAATCCTTCTAAAAGGATAAGATTTTTCAGGGACAAAATATCATTGAATGAAAATTGTTTAAATAGCAAATACAGTTTGTATTAAATCATCAGGAGCTTCTGGTTTATCTTGCGTGGAAGACTGCTCGCAAAATCTGCTGTTGCGGAACATTCATTGAATAACCCGAAAATATATCAACCTTACACTAGGGCGTCAAGCACCGCAGCCACAGCCTGGCTGATTGTTGTTCAAACTTTATTTCCAAACCCTATCAAAAGTTCAAAAGTCGAAAAATCCTCATACCAATTCCATTCCTAACAGCATATGTGGGATGTAAAATCTGAAAAGCTAGAAATAAAAAAAAAGGTAGAGCATTTGTACAATTTCCGCCTGAGAACCACACCAGTGTAGTTTTCCCTCATTCAGCTTTTAGATTCTGAAGTTATAAATAGAGAAAATTTCGAAGCAACGATTTATGAATGAGGTTTCATGATATCCACTGAAATGAAAAGTACAGTACTGAATTGTAAAAACATACATATAATCTATGAAGATCAAGCACGCGAGAAAAACCATCACAAAATTTCAAAATCCTCCAAATGTATAGGGATCTTTCGATCTATAATTATCCTTTATGAGCATAACAAATTTCTCAATGAAACGAAGTTTCCGTAGAAATATGGCTCAAAAAATCCGGTTTTTGAACACGAGGTACAGTACATGGTTAATTAACTTCTAGATTTTCTGAACCAAAAATTTAACCGATTTCCGGGTCAAAGGCTTCGGAGCTTTGAATTAATTCGTTCCGAAATTTCCCACTTGCACTCCACCACTTAAATATAGGAAAGAATGGCTGCTTTTTATTGGTTTTCTTAAAACGGAGAATATGCACAATTTCCGGGGTTTTAATTCGAAGTGTACACTATACAGCGTACATAGCCATCATAACAGGAGTATTTTTCGTTGAGCTTGCTCAATTACTTCCTTCTCAAAATGTGTAATGTTGTAATGCTTACAAAGGCCCTTTTACGCATTTTACGTGCCCATTATGCCCGGTGAAAAGTTCGAAGTCCCTCTTTTGATTTCGTGAACGTCCAGCCTGCGAATTTTAATTATTTTCCGAAAGGGGAAATTTTTTTCGAATCGGTTTCGATACAAGCTTTCTTCGGTAGGTTAATCAAATCGCCTAAAAATTGTATATGCTTTCTTCCTATTTCAGGAGAAATAAATTACGTTTTCAAATACATCGCATCGAAATCTATCCCTTCAATTAAAGTGGGATGGCAAACCTGAGAGTGGGATTTCCTCCAAGCTTGACAATGCACATGTCTCTCATAAGTCAGCGTTAGCGCTAAAATATTTCGCGAGCTATTTTTTCAAAATCGTGTGAATTCATAGAAAATGCTGAAGTAATTAAGCGTCATTAACAGAAGTTCCTTATGATAATTTCATCCTTCAAGCCATAAGTCGGGCGTCATTAGATGTACTGTATCAAGGTATGCAAAGGATAAATAAACCACTTGAAGAAAATTTTATCAACGGAACTTCCAAGGTCGTTCTTTGCATTTTTCCACATGGATCACGTCAGAGACTCTTTTTTATGCTCCTTTCAATCGATGTCATTTGAATTCCGCACGTATTTGTGATTTAAAAAAAAAGTAGGTGAAGATTCAACGCTTTTTATTTACACGGGTTTATTTTGAGTACACTATAAAATTATTTTTTTCAAGAATCGTGCAAAAAATTCTAGGTGATCGAGGGAAACGAAGTGTCCCACATAATTTCAACTTGAACTTATATTCATTTTCCTTCAATTTCAACTTCATTAGACACAATTTCATCAATTTGAATTTCCAGTTCATCCATGCCAAAATCCGCCGAGTCCAACGCCAATGTTGACCTCCCGAACTCAAAACTTTTGAGTTAAACCTTACTTAATTAGATTTTAGAGGTTTTTAAGATTCAATTGGGACTGACATTTAGAACACCAGCACCAACAACAAAAAATACTGATGCAAATGCTTTTCTTTATACTATCTGCCGAAGATTATAAATCTTTCTTCAGACAGCCAAAAAATTATGAATAAATAATTATGCAAGAAAGTGATTAATATTGATAGATGTTTCCAAATGATGTCAAAATCTCAAACTATAAAACTCCTCGAGTTTAAAATTGTTGAAGTTCTTTTCAGATTTGAAATAACAAGGTTCCGCCATAGTAACTTTCAACATCACACCAGGTCATTGTTGACTATGTTTTTTTCAGCCAAAGTAAAATTCTTGCCTTACTTATGATCATCCAAACAAATTTACTAGATTAATCACAGTTCCTCAACAAGGAAATCTTTAAGCAGCAAAATCTGAAACAACCAGATACCCGTGAAAAATTGTGTAACTACCATATGAAAAAAAATCAGTAGCAAAATATAATTTCAACAACGCTTTTGGTACATGGAAAAAAGCTTTCTCATAACAACAACTTTATTATACAGGTGGTAAATCGCAATACAACCATACTGCAATTTGACAGTCAAAGTTGCTTGGAGTTCAACTCGCAATTCAGCCTCTTTCCCAAAATTCGACCTGTTTACACTATTTCCCATTGTTTTTGTGCTGATTGCCCGTGATTTTATCGAGTGTTTCGTAATTCAACCCTTTTGCAATTGGACCGTAGTTTGGAAACGGATTAGGGTCAAATTGCAAGGTACCTGCACCACACTTTGAATAAGATTGTGGCTACTGCATTTTTGGCAGGTACGACCTTTTTCTCAAGCAGTACTCGTTATTAAGCGACATTGTTCTAAGAAGGTTTTGTCAAAAGATGTTTCTGTCTTATCGTTTTTCGTAGAGTTCAAAACGTTAAACATCGTAGTTCTTAGAAAAATCACCTGTATTTCTAAAAATGGGGTCTATTGTCAACACAACCTGCTTTAAAAGAAAAGAAAAAAACAAACAATGGAAGCCACTTGTCCAAAAAATTGTATTCCAGCCGACGAAACTGAATCACACCCAGCAGTAGCACACACATGCCATACGTTTGCAGGCATTGCAAAATAAACAAGGACACGAGAAAAAACGGCCATCCGAACTTCGCAAAATTCGTAAGAAATTCTCGACACAAAAAGAAAAAAAAATCATGCGGCGCAACGAAAAGCATCAGGCCAAAAAACAGTCTTTTCTTCCCATCATTATGACATTAGGATTTCACCCGCAAAAAAAAAAAATCTGCGTTTCCAATGTTTCAGAAATATAAAAAAAAAACAGAGCAAAAGAAAAACCACCGTCTTGATCAGTTCACGCCGGGTTGAAGAGCGAACAAAATATTACTGCACAGCCTTCAAGCGGTCGTAGTATTTACAACGAACTCATCTTTCGCTTTCTTTGCCACCGGAAATCCACAAGCTCACCA
>CAJPEX010003431.1:0-22858 GCA_905338405.1 Notodromas monacha
GAAGAAGAAGAAGAAGAGGAAAAAGCAGTCAAAGCTCCACAGGTGCCAAAAAGAAGACCATACTGGAAGCCTCATAATACATTTTCAAACACACCATCTCATTCAGATCATCAAAAATTCAAACATGGAATTGAAAGCAGTCACAACAAAAAATTGACAGGATCTGTTTTTGCCAATTTTGGACCCAGAGGTCAGAAGAAGAAGGAACAAAAATCAGTGGATGAGCATGACTCCAACAGTGCCCCTTTAAATAAACCAGAAGGCCAAAAGGAGGAAGAGGAAGAAGGACCAGACACAGAATCTGAACCCATTGTCAACAACTTGAAATGTAAACATCAGAAGCAGGAAGAAGAAGAAGATTCAGGTGATGCAGAATCACATTCAGTCTTTGCAAAATTTGGACCTAAAAGTTACAATAATAAGGAAAAATTGCATTATTCCACCTCATTCATTTCAAAAGTTGATCACCTGATGGAAGAAGAAGGTGCCAACTCTGACTTTGAATCCAAAAGTCACAAGAATGAAGAGGAAGTTCCAGTTCCTGAACCAGAAGTTGAGAAAGCAGAAGAACTGGAGTCTGAAGTGGATGTTCAAGAAGAAGATGCATTAGACATTGAAACACCCAAGGGCCACAATTCACACAAATTTCCAGGAGTGGAGTCAAAACCTAAAAAAGCCATCAAACCATGGACTTCCTTTCAACCAGCACCAAAGGAAACTACAGGGACCTCTCATTCTAAAACTCACAACACATTTCACAAAGTTCTCCCATCATTTGAAAAACCACTTATGCTGGATGATAAGATTAAAGGTAACTTGAGTACAGTCAGAGAACATTTTTCCAGACCTGCTGATGATGCAGTTGAATCTGACAAGACTCAAGGCCCTCAAGAACATCAGTTTACTTTAGTAGAACCAATATTCTTTGAACAAATCACACATGCTGATGAAAACCATTCAACTCTTACTGAAAATGTTAATCATGTTGGAGGAGAGGCCAAGGAGAATGAAATCCAAGTTAAGGCAGTGAAATAAGTATAATCTGGTTGGAGTTCTGTTTGTTACTATGTTGGATTTGTTTTTTTTATGGTGTTGTATGAATAAATAAGTTGTTGAAAATTGACAATGCATAAAGGGATTTCAATACTCAAGTTTCTACCTTCCTGGCTTCAGCATTGACATGATGGGGGACCATTTCCACTGGTAATGAAATTTAAAAATCACTCTCTCAACTTCATCAACACTTTCATGCATAAACCATACAAAATGTGCAGTACAACAATTCTTCCCCAGGTTTATTGTGTTAAGAGGTTGTAAACTACTACTTTACCTTATAAAGAAGCTGTATGCAATTTCAGTTACTCTAAAGCATTTTAAAGATTCAATAATGGCAGATAATTTCACACATTTCTTATTCAGAAGAGAGCCAATACAGTGAGACCCCCAGATGCGGACATAATTGGTGCATCAAGAGTGTCCCTATGTTGGATTGTCCCCAAGTTGAATCTTGTTTTACAAATACATTTCAGGCCAAATTACAAGAAACAGATATTTCCAACCCTAAAAGTGGTGTGAGAATTCTTGGACATTTCTCTCACCAAATTACCATTCATTTAGCAAATTTAAAAAATTACCTCTAGCATAGAGGGACTTCTACTTTTCTTTTCACTTGAATGTTATTTTTGTAGATGCCAAAATTTCAGTGTACAGTACAGAGATACACTAATCAATGCTCAAAATGTTCTCATTGAGTTGAAAATGTATTATCAAATTCAAATTCAAGTGGCAGACAATTTTTTTCATGGAATTCTGAAGAATATTTCTTCCATAAAATACCAATTAAAAATTATATAATGTAAGTCTATGGGAAAACAAGATTCACCTTAGGGACATTTTGACTTGGGGACACTCTTGATGCACCAATTACGTCCCCATCTTGGGGTCTAACTGTATGTAACTAATGTACTTTTGCGTGGATTACCCAGAGTTCAGCATCCTGTAATATATTGTTGCGGCGTGTGTACCGAATTTCCTCGCAACTATTTATTTCCATTGACATGCATGGTTCTCAAGAAAATAATCAGACTTATAATTTAAATTAAATGAACGTTTTGTTTCGTGCTAAACTGGAAGGAATTCCGTGAGCGACTGCAGTGGATTGAATGTTTTGAGCGGGGGGAATCAATGTTTGCGTAACACATGAAAGCACACAATAGATGTCGCCCAAAAAACAAACCCCCCCCCCCCGAAGTACAGTGTACTGCTACATGAGCGCAATTACCTCAAAACTCAATTTTCTTCTATATCCTTCTGAAGAGAACTTCGCGGTTGTTCAATAAATAAGCACTTATTGCATACATCAGACGGAGCGGTTCTAAAATATTTAAATTTCCGTTTTTATACTTCCACAGGAGACAAGGACGTGAAAAAGAAGAGTTTCCTGGAACGCATGAAGAGCAACTTTGGATTTTCCCTCCAATACTGAACCCAGTTTTCGCATTGGATTTTTGAATCATGTAAATTGCTTGTTGTGTGAACCTGCTGACTGGCGAATTTTTCCAGACAAACTCAATTCACATCCCCATGGATGATGAAAGATGAGTTTCTCTAATGTATAGAGCTGTCATCAAAGATTTCAGCAGCTGAAACCCCTTAAACTTCCCACTGTGGACTATTACTACTATGCCTTACCTGTTATTGACGCCTGATTTCACCGGATCTCCATTTGTATAAACTGACGTCATTATATTATTGGAATGTGGTTGGTTCAAGAGGAAGAAATGGAAAAGATTTGCATCGAAATGGTGTCTGATAATTTTTTCCCCTAGGGGATGCACAGAAAACTATAAAAGGCTGATTGAATTTTGGTGAAAATGGAATCAGCCCAGTCTTATATTCTGACATCACTGTATTTTCTGGTATCTAGTGGGATTTGCATCATTTCTTCCATATTAGGCATCTTATTCTATCCTGGAATGGGCAGTCTTCTTAATTAGTGTATGAAAATATAATCAAGCGCCCTTCTCAGCACTTTTTCAAGCTCAGATTGAGAAATGGTCTTTGTTTAAGTGGTACCCCTGCATGTTTGATTTTTTTTTTCTGGATGGATGGGATATCTGTAAATAACCTGAAGGGTCTTGAACTTACAAATGCTCATCTGCAATGACATCTCACCAAACCAAAGGCACCAAACCTTTCATCTGTCTTTGTGTGGCACTTCTTGGAAGTTATAAAGAGAAAACTTCAAGAATTTGCCTGTACAATCAATGAATGCTGAACTATTGTATTCAACAACAAGAAAAACTCACAGGTGAAGTCTGGAGATCCTTTGCAGGTATTCTTTGACATGGCTGGGGGTTGCAGGCATGAAAGACATCTTCATAAGTTAGCAACCATTTCTTTTGAAAATTAATTGGTAATCTTGGGGAAAATTGCTCAAATCACGCTGATTGTTATCTTCAGTCTTGTGAAATTTACCAATCTTGTGTTTTGATATACAGTGAGACCCCCACATGCAGATGCCTTGACATGGGGAAGATTTGACTTGGGGACATTTATTTTTTAACTAAAAAATCATAAAAAGACCCAACATGAGGACACTGACTCAACCTGAGGACATCGCAGGATAAAATTCCAAAATAAATTTTAGGAAAATTGATTTTTATAAGGCTTAATTGCAAGAAACAGATGTTTCCAACCTAAGATCTGTGCAAGAAGAGGCTCAATAAATATTCCATGAGTAAATGTGCACAGTCCTCACTGTATAGGATATACAGTCAACATGCCTCAACTTCATGCAGGTTCAGCAAGGCATGTGAAAAAATAAATTGCATTCAGCATTAGCTTAGTTTTTTGCAGTATTAATTTGGAACTTTGAAGCAAACCTACAAATACAGCTATGGTGTCCAAAAATGGAAGGAACAATGATACCTTCCATCAACAAGTTTCATTCTTATGGTAGAGGCAATAATGACAGAATGAAAAATGGTTCTGAAAAGTTTTTGTTTTACTCACAGAACTTTTGCCAAAAAAGGTTTCTGCAAAATTTAAGTTCTTGAAATATTCTGGCATAAATATTATCTACTTACCGGTATAATCCTCAATAGAAATACATTAGAAATCTAAGGAAAATTCGAAATTCCCTTGGTTTCTTCCCATTCTTCAGCTGGGGCAAGTAATTTTTTGTGGCACTAAATCTGAATTTCCCTTACAAACACATTGGAGGGAGATTTGTTCAGGTCTAATTTGGGGGCACTAAATTGAGGGTTGTCTGCACAGTATACATGCTCATGCAAACAAAAACACTTCAAAGAAATTCCCAGATGAAGAAATATCTAAATAAGAGAAATTCTCAGTTTAAATGACTATAGTTTAAAGAAAAAATTTACTCACAATATATGACCCAATCCTCCCCTTTCCACCATTTTTTCAGTCCCTACACCTGTTAACTTATTATCATTGCAGTTTATCATGTAAATAATTTTTTGAAAAAAGATGAAATAGATTCAGAGCAATTTCTAGCTTGATTTTTCATCAGCTCAATTTTTAAAATTTCAATTAGACTCAATTATGAGCACCATGCAAATTTCTGTCGCTGTATTTTTGTGGGAAAATTATTTTTATGGGAGATTAACATTCTCAAAAAGGTTTGATTTGAAACATATCATAATTCCAAAGCTTCAACGGCATATTTACGCATATACAGTGAGACCCCCAGATGCCAACCTACTTATATTGAAGCATCAACTGTGTCCTTGAGTCAAAATGTCCCTAAGTTGAGTCTTGTTTTCCAATAGACATACCTTATATAATTTTTGTTTGTTGTCTTATAGAAGAAATGTTCTTCAGAATTCCATGAAAAAATTTTGTTCCACTTGATCGAATTTGATTCAGTGAATAATGTACCTTAGTACAGTACAGTGCATTGAAATGTTTGGATCAGTAAATGTAGCATTCAAGACGTCACAAAGAGAGGAGAAAGTCCCTGTATGCTATGGCTAATTTTTTCAAATTAGCTGAGTGGATGGGAAAATGATGAGAGAAATACCAAAGAAATTTTCTTGCATAGATCTTTGGGTTGGAAATATTTGTTTCTTACAATGCAGCCCAATGAAAGTTACGTTTTCCTTAAATGATTGTCAATTTTATCATGCAATGTTGAGTCAGTGTCTGTGTAGTTGAGGATTACAAAAGGAGGCAAGAAGAGGACTGATTCAGGAAACAAAACCCATCATTTAGACTGCCATCCAATGGCAGTACAATTAAATTATTCCAGAGCATTCTAGATAATTTGAAACACATTATACAATTGGTGATCTGATTTTTCTGCCACATTCTGCATGTTGGGCATGTTTTACACCTGTTTCATTGAAAAATAAATGCACCTTTGTCAAATTGTCTGCATGTTAAGATGGGTTGCAAAATTTCAACTGCAGTATTAAATTAGTCTCAGCAACATCAGAGAACCCAAAGTCTCAGTAAAAATCCTCTTTCATTTCATCTCTGTGAGAATCTTGGAAGAACTTGGTTCTCACATTCATTTCTGCTGGGCCTTCAAGGCTGTATTTTATTGCTAAAATCATGTTGCTGTTTTTTGTCCTTGAAGGACTGTTTTCCTGTTTTCCTAAATTGGCAAAAATCATTCATTCCAACTCAAACATTTGTGTGGGTTGTTTCTTAGGGATTTGCGCAAAATCCTCGTTGTTCAGACTTACACATTTCAATTGAATTACACCAACCTTAAAATAGGGTGATTTCTCACCCCGGTCACAGCCTGACCAAATTCTTGTGTTTCATTTTTTAAACATCTAAACTCAAAACTTGATAACCTTTATTTGTTGATAAATTCTTCTCGACCAGATGTCTGCATGTGGGGGTCTCACTGTAATTCTTTTCATCAAAATTTTGCATAATCTACATTATCAAATCCAGTTAAAAAATAAAACATTGTAATCAAATTTTTATTGCTCCCAATAACAAGCTTGACCAACCAACCTTATCAAGAACCATTTGTGTCGTCATTACCCCGGATAGAATTTGTAAAGCATGCCAAAATGTGCAATGTGGTGAACGCTAATATTCAAGACACCCAATCAAAACATTTGTAAAAAAAAAAGGTCGTGTAAAAGAAGCAAGTTACCTGAATAGCAGGATAGCATTTAAAGCCATGCTCACACAACTCAGTTTCCGGATTAGAATGCTTTCGCAAACGAGCAACTGCGAAATAACTCCAAGTTATTCATACAAATAAAAAAGCGTGAAAGACTCCAGCCAAAATATTGTAATATTGTACTGTATATTGAGACGCAGAATGCTGCACAGTACCTGTAGCGCCACCTGGTTGTCTGAGCTGCTGCTTGTTTCCTGCGGGTAGACCAGGGTTGCCATACTGGTACTGCCTTCCGCTGTTGCTGATCCTGGCATCAAAGCTTCTTGATCTTTTCCTTCATTCAATGAATGAATGAACAGAAAACTTTATTTGCCGCTTTTCAGCGTTCACAAGGTTCAATCAAGATTTCAAAACATCAATTGTTCAATCAAGATTTCATTCAAGACTCACATAGACTTAGAGCATGTTAAATCATTGAACCCAAGAAAAGGCACATAATCATACAGTTGATCACCTTCAATGCATATACATGCATAAAATGTGCAGTCATGCCTTGAAAAATGCTGTGACAATCAACAGGCATCCAGAAAATTATTGAAAAGGGACATCAGAGGAATTTAAACCCTTGTGGGTTTTCAACATTTTGTACATTACCTCATGACATCTGAAGACAAAGTCAAAAATAAAATAAGGGCCTGTTTAGAAACACCAGTTTCAGGAATGAGCAAAGTTAAAGCTAATCTGCTCAGGAATCTTGTGGGACCAGAGTTGACCTCAAGTTCCCATGGTTTTCACCAAGCAATGTGCTGCCCTTCAGGGACTATTTCAGGAAATCTCTGAAAGTCCAAAAGGACATTTACTTTCTTTTTTCATTGAAATACTCTTCTTGGTCAACTCTCAACTCTGACCACTTATGATCATTTGATCTCCAAACTTTGACCTGAGCAGACCTTGCAAGTGCTTGCTGAACTCTGAATTGCATTTGTTGTGTGATCTGGTTTTGACTGATTGTTTTTTTTTTGCTCAGAAAACTTCTCTGAAATACTTGTGATTTAATCAAGAAATATATCAACTTCAATCTAGGGCTTTGCCCTGGCTGATTAGGTATTTGATTTCTTATCAAAATTTCTCACCGCTTTTTTCTTGCCAGGGAATAATTCCTGACAGACAAGACCACTTTTATATTGATCAAATGGAAGTCAAAGTTGGGCTCCAAAGTTCTTCTCACAATGTGTCAAAACCTATACCATTTTTGTACAAGAAATTCAAAGGCCTATAATGCATGGAAGACATTTTTAGTGCAATTGTTGGAATACTTCACAAGGGATTTTTTAAATCATGGATCTTGGCATTGTCCAGGGAGAGTCAATTTTTATTTTTGAGATCTTATTTGCACACTCATGCAAAAATGCCTTGGATTTTTGAAAAAAACCTAAACAAATTAGCAAGATGCAAATTTGCCTGCGGTTATCAAAAAGTCAAAGTGGTTCTTGATTCTCCTAACAAGAAAACTATGGACTACAGTTTCCAGAATGTATGCCAAATTATTGCAGTTTGGTGAACTTTCTTGCCAAAATTAAATTTTCAATATACACGTGAACCTCAATAAGTCAAACCTCCCTAAGTCATATTCTTCCCTGAATCAAACTTTTTAAAAGTCTGTCTGAATTCTGTTAGAATGAATCTGTAAAAACCACCCTAAGTCAAAATCTTTTTCTATGAAACCTCTGATGTGAGTTGAATTTTCTGAGGCCTTTTGGTTATCATTTCCTTGAAATATGAAAGAGGAAATCATTAAAACAAATGATTTGATGCATCTTGAAAGGAAATGAAAGAATCCCACACTTATTCCACTTCTCCTCACAATAAAAGTGTTTGTTTGCTTAACTGATGGAAACCTCAAAAAATTAAAACCTCCCAAAGTTGATTTTTTTCTTGTCCCTAGAACTTTGACTTACAGAGAGGTTCAACTGTATATAGTGTATATATCGTGATGAATATGCGGGTATTGAATATTTTCAACATGCTGTGCTAAAAAAAAAGCTGTAAAAAAAAAAAACGTTCAGTACTAACTGAAGAACACAAAGTTGTACTAAATACATTACATTTTTAAAATACAGCAATGTACTGTGTTTGATTCCGTGAAAAGCATCATATTCTAAAATAATTTCACCTTTTTCTCATTGCTCCTCATATCAACCGTCCAGTGTTCATCAAAGACATTATTCGCCAGTATTCGTTTTTTTGAGGTGTAAAATCCAATCCAAAAAGTTTAGGAAATTAAATTTATAAACTTTTCAAGAAATGATTTCACGGAACATCGACCTGAGCAAAAAGGGGCTAATTATATTAAAAAAAAATCTGTCTGTTGCTGATTATTGGCACGCGGAAAAAAAAAGAAGTTCGAGTATTTAATACAATCTCGCTGACCAATTTCCCATAAATAGTCTGATTTCAACCTAATCGATCAACGAGATTAGACCATCATAGAAACATTCAAAAATTCCTAAAAAGGCACCCAAAGGGTATCTCGATTTTTTGAATTCGTCCCTTATTTTCTTTATGTATCCACGTCTTTTTCAATTGTTGTGCTTTCCGAATATATACGACATGTTACAATATTACAGGCAACTTTGTCAAGATTTGAATACATTTAAAACATGGATGTGATACCTCTCGGTTCCAGTGGAAATTCCATAGATCGGCTGTGATGAATCCAATGTGCGTGGAGCATCGAGGTTGATCGAAGACCGCCTGCTGTGTCTGATATCGTTTTTTGAGCGGATTTTTCGTAAGAGCAAAAAATTAAATCTTTCTTCAAAGCAGCCCAAATTCAAGGCCTCAAAAACAATGTCATCAACAATTCAGAATATGCGATTTTCTGTTTACAATTTTTGGAATAGATTATATGCCACAGTTGCCAGAACAGAAGAGGAAAGAACAAAAAGGGTTAGGCAGGAATTTCTGATTTTCACAAAATGTTCTTCAAAGTTTGACTTTTTTAAGTAAATACAGTGAGACCCCAACATGCAGACACCTCAACATGTGGACAATTCCACACAAGTACACTTACCGTATTTCCCCAAAAAAATTAATAAAAAAGGCCCAACATTCAAACACTGACTCAACATATGGACATTGTGTGAAAAAATTGAAAATTAGATTCAGGCCAAATTAAGATACAAATATTTCCAACCATAAAATATATGTAAGAGTACTTCTTTGGAATTTCTCTCATAAATTTACCATCCATTTAGCTAAATTGAAAAAATTACCTCCAGCATGAAGAAACTTCCTTCACTCTTTTTCACCTGATGAATGCTATTTTTACAGAGAATGCCAACATTTCTATGTCCTGTACAGAGGTAATGGTAATCAATGCTCCAAATGTCCATATTGTTTTGAAAGATATTGATTCAATCAGCTTCAATTGGGAAACCATTTTTATTTTCATGGAATTATGGTGAGTATTTTTTCCATTAAACACCCATTAAAAATTGTACAACATACACCTGAGGGAAATGAAACTCAACTTAGGGACATTTTGACTTAGGAACACTCTTGATGCACCAATTACATCTGCATCTTGCGGTCTCACTGTATGTACACTCTATCAGCAGTGCACTAGAAGAGATGTGTCAAGTACTGTACTGTATTCATAAAGCTATGATAAAAACCCTAAATGGCAGAAATAAAAAACTTAATTGTGATACTTCTGGTACTTGACATGGAATCAAGTATCTTCCACAGGGAAAAATATATGAAATTTTAATTTCCTCCTTTTAAGCATGCAGCAAAATTATGTAAGCCTCAAATTTTCCTATATACAAATCCATAAAGCAAGAAATTTGGATTCAGTCAGCTGATTTCTAAACTGAGCACAACCCAACCAAAAATCCACTCCACTGCTGTTTCTTCAAGCAAATCAAAGCAGCAGTGTTTTCGCAAAATAATTCTTGCAAAAAGCGTAGCGTTTCAAACTAATAAGAGCATTGCACCACACAAGCCAATAACTCCAGCAGGTAATTTTAAACCCCCATTCCCGAGAACTTAAAAATAAAATAGACCATTTTCTCAGTAATTATCCTCACATGGCGTCATAATGAGGTCCTGATTGCTGGTCATCAATTGATCTGCGTCCAGCAACTGCTGATCCATTGATTGGGGGTAATGACGGCACAGCACTCACTCCACTTCCTCTGCCATGACCATCAGCACTGAATAAAACAAGAGAAAAATAATTATTCTGGATTGCAGCTATTGAACTCATATACAGTGAGACCCCAAGATGCAGACATAATTGGTGCATCAACAGTGTCCCTGAGTTGAAATGTACCCAAGTCAAGTCTCATTTTTCCTCAGGCTTATACTTTGTATACTTTTTAATTGGTGTTTTATGGATAAAATACTCACCGTAATTCCATGAAAATAAAAATTGTCCCCCAATTTGAACTGATTCAATCAATATATTTCAACACAATATGGACATATGGGTAATTGAATACTGATACCTCTGTACTGCACATAGAAATGTTGGCATTCTCTGTAAAAATACCATTCAAGTGAAAAAGAGAAAGGAAGTCCCTCTCTGCTGGAGGTAATTTTTAAAATTAGCTAAATGGATGGTAAATTGGTGAGAGAAATTCCAAAGAAGTACTCTTACATATATTTTATGGTTGGAAATATTTGTATCTTAATTTGGCCTGAATCTAATTTTCAATTTTTTCACACAATGTNTAGGGTTGGAAATATCTGTTTCTTGTATTTTGTCTGAAATTTATTTCCAATTTTATCACATAATGTCCCTATGTCAAGTCAGTGTCCTCATGTTGGGCCTTTTTTATTAATTTTTATGGGAAAATAAGTGTCCCTATGTCAAATTTTCTGCAGGTCAAGGTGTCCACATGTGGGGTCTCACTGTGTTGGGAATAAATCCCGACAAATGAAAGGTTTGAGTTAAATTGAGAAGTTTAGAAAAGAAGTTGGATAAATAAAACACAGAGATTTGGTTGGGCCACAACCAGGGTGCAAAACACCCTATTTTAAAGTTGGTATAATTCAAACACAACAGAAATTTGCAAAATCTCGGAGTATGTTCTCACAGGAAGGTTTGATTTGGACTGTAATAAAATAGTCGAGTTTGGAAATCAAGAAAACAGTCCTTCAAGGACAAAAAATGGCAACAGGATCTTGGGAATAAAATCCAGCCTTGGAGGCTGCAGAACATCTGTGGGAACCAAGGTCTCCCAAGATTCCCACGCAGATAGAATGAAAGACAAAATTTGCTGGGGAATTCGGGTTCTCCAAAGCTAGCATATCAAATTTAATATGGTCATTGAAATATTTGTGACAAACCCCCCCTTTTTGTTTTAGAGAAGCAACATTTTTGGTTTGGGAAAACAAAAGGAAGTTGCGTCTGCCTGAGGATTAGTCCTTTACCTTTTCCTTTTGATTGATAGTGTTGTCTGTAGACCGAGGTAAATAAAATATACGATTAAAAAATATATCTTCAATATATTCACAAGTCAAAAAATATTCAAGTTTTACAAACACACAAAAATATACAAGATACGTAGATATGAAGAGAGTCTTGCTAAACCGATTGCAAGTCTCTCTGAGAAATAACCGCAAACAACTCTAGATTAATTCTGAGAAAATATACAGCACAGAAGATATATATATACCTTCTGGTAATACAAAATATATGGGCGAGATACTTGCCTAGATTGAGGAACTGCGGGTTCCTTGAACACTAATGAATATATATACTGTTATCGGTGGAAATTGTATAACAATTTCCCGATATATATATTGCGAACGCAAAAAGAGGGGAACCAAAACAAGAGGGAACAGCTGCAAGGAACCAAAAACCTTGTAGAAGAGATTTCAACCCAAATAAGAGAGGGGAAAAAGAATAAAGAAGGAAATCAGTTTCTGGGTTACAATAGTATAAAAGAAGAGAAGTTTTGAAGGAAATTACAAAACATTTGGCAACGTCCTGGCTCGTAAAATTCAACATTTTTGCAAAAACAGTGTTGTAAATTCTTGAGTAAAGTAATTCCGGTGCAGCTGTAGATGGAAAGTTGAATCCTGGTGTGTTAAATAGTCGTCATGCTTGACTCGGCTTCTTCTGCTGTGCAGGGGTGCGTGGAGTTAGTGAGGGATGCTGTCTTTGTATGATTTGGGTGTCATAAAGTTCCCAATTGAGCAATTCCGGTGCAGCTGTTGGGGCGTGTCAAGGGCTGACATGTGCAGTAGTCATCCCTTGCCTCGTTTCTTCTTGCCATACCAGATTTTGTTGGGTATATTCGTTTGGTTTCAACTGGTGTTAGTCAGTATAGTGTCCATCTTCATGCAACCCAGTTGTTGTGTGTATGCCTGCTTAGAAGGAGTCCATCAGTGAAGAAATTTGTCGTTTTGAACTTTTTATGCATCAGTATATAACTAGGTAAAAGGAAAAGGTAAAAAGAGCTGGCCCGGCTCATATGAATACTTCTTGAAGTGGTGATAGATGATGATTCCAGTTGTAGTGGTTGAGCGCTTCCGTTTTCTTCCATTGATAAATATGATGTAGATTGGTCCCACAACTTGGGCATTGAAAGGTTTCTGTTTGCGTATACACTTGATTGGTCCCACACTAGGGCATTGAAAGTTTTCACAGTTAGTCCTATTTTGGACAATATTGTAAACGTTTGAATAGGTTGATCAGCTTGGCCACACAAGATTGATTTTGCTAGATTGAAATTTGCATGTTTGATTAATTCCATTGTATTTCAGAGGTGTGTTTGATTTCTTCCTTGCATAGGTTTCATTCACAAGTTTGAATTCAATTGGTCCAAAGCAATTCGAGCCTTTCTAAGTGCGTTGAGTGTTTTGAAGTTTTTGCTGAGAAAGGTTTAAAGGTATTCTTTGTGTGAGATGGATCCAAACGTCAGTGATCATGGTGAGGCTATTGAGATTTTCTTGATTCCTTTGAGGAAATGGTTTTGATTGTGTAATTCTCTATGATTACCTAGATAATAACACCAATGACTCAGACGCCCCAAATGCGTTAATTATTGACAACTCCAACTCCCAGGGAGATGTTCATGGTGAGAATTTAGATTTAGAATTAAACTTTTCTTTTAAAGTTCAAACCTAAAGTCTTTAATATTATAAATTTTCAGAAGAGGAGGATGTTCTGATGGAACCATTTCCCAAAGAAGTTACTGAGATTAAGATTCCTGGCTACTTGAAAGAAAGAGCTGAAGTTTTCCAGAATCTTGATCCAAATGAATGGGAGAGCTTAATGGATTTGGCAAGTGTTGTGAAGAAGAAGTTGGTATCTTTAATTGCAAAACGAGGGATTGACTCTGGAATTTGTGAAACTGAGAAGGAGATGGCCAAGAGAAAGGTTAAACTAGAGGCGTTAAAGACTGCAGTAAAAGATCTTGAAGAAGAATGAAGCAATTTGGAGGAGAAAAAGATAATAGCTGCTTTGCAAAAGGAGATGGCAATTCTTGCTTCTAAGGAGGCCAACTTGAGCGCCTTGGAATTTCTTGGATGCGTTAAAAGAAGGACCGCTGGGGATTTATCTTCTGCTCTTCTGAGGTTGCAAGGATTGAAAGATCTTTGGTTTGAGGAGGGGCAAGGATGTAAACTCTCTCATGAAGGTAGTTATATCTTAATGAAAGGCAGAGGAATTTGTATTAAAACTTTTCTTGCATTTGCCAGAGAATGTTTGGATACTCCAGTTGGGAGAGGGGTCTGGGAGAGTTACAATTTAAGTAGGAAAGCTGGAGCATATGATGACTCGTTTTTTCAAGGAACATAAGGTCCCGGGAGTTTGTCAGCCATTGTCATCATTGTCTTCTGCCTCTACAAGTGCCTCAAATTTAATATCGCCAGGACCTCTGAGGTCAATTTTTAAAGTGATCAAAAGCTCTGCAGGTGCAAGTACTTATGGATTAAAACGTGCTGCTGTATTGGCTTTGAACACTGGAGGCATGTCAAAATGCCGTAAGATTTGTGAAAATCTGAAATATCTTTTTGGGGGTTTAAGAGACAGTAAGTGTACAAGAAAATTTTAATTACAAATTTAGAAATAGATTGGAAAATTTTGTGTTGAACCTTTTTAGCTAATCATGAGAAATTTATGGAAGGAAAGCAGTTTATTCCAAAAAATCCGATTGAATTTTGTCAGAAGGTTGCTCAAAGACTTGAATTAACTGATGAGCATCTTGAGCGTTTAGAGCCCATACAACTACCAGTCCCAGGGTGTATTGTTCAAGATTGGCTATACAGTACTCCTGAATTTTCTCAAATAGCAGAGGAAAAGATGTTGACGACTTCTGAGCCTCAAGTATTGGAACATCCTTGACATCCTACATTTGGCTTGGGGGTGAAGATAGAATGTTTGTGGGGCATGTAAGATCGGAGAAATGTACTCAGAAGCCAGTGTTTGATTTTTTGCATTTGCTCTCTGGCTTGCCATTTTCATTGTACCAGGTTAGTAAAGCAGAAAACCTGTTAAAAGAGGGGATTGATTAACTAAAGATGACAATTTTATTGTATGTTTCAGTACTCCATCAGTGGACTGTCTTTCAAGTATGGACAAGCCTTTACACTGGAGGAGCTTCAAAAAATGGTTCACTCTGACCTCAAGCTGAATGATAATTTTAAATTTAATCAGGTTTATATTAGAATTGGTACAAATGACATTAAAGAGGTCCTCAAACAACAAACAAATTTGAATTTTTTGACTTTTGACGGATTTGTGGTAAAGCTTTTTCAGTATTTGGGAAGGTTGGCAAGAGCGTTCAAGTGTAAAGTTTTTTAAAATTGAGGCATCTTCACCTCCCAGACCTCCTGCAGAGGGTGGATACGTTTTGAAAAGCCTTTTGTGTTTTCCTGATGGTTTGCCAGTTTTTCCTTTGCAGTATATTGATGGGAATAGAATGGTGGATCATGATATTTGCTTAAATGCAGCCTATATGCAATGCAATTTGAATTAAGAGAGAGGCTTGTACAATCAGCAGGAAATGTGATGCATGATGGGAATGGAGGACCAGGTTTTATTATTATGGTAACTCCATTTGAGAGGCTCTGCAAATATGTCAAGAAAACAACTCTAGAAGGCGCCTTTGGGCACACACAGATCAGGGCCTATTTAGCCTTTGCAACTGATCATGCAATTGTTATTCAATTTGGGTTATTGTTAGATTATCAGGGGAAGGTATGGGAGAGAGTTCCATCATGTTCTGGTGCTCCTCCTATGTGGAGAGATGATGGGACTGCATCATTGGGGATATCTCCTAGGGTTAAGCATAATCATTATGTACATGCTAAGTTGCTTGAAGATTGTGTAGGAATGCCTTATGGGTATATTCCAAAAGCTGGGGAACTTCCCTTAATGATTGATCCTTTGACAAGGTATGGTGATAATTTTAGGTGGGCAATTTAATGTGATTGGCTAATTTTTTCTTTGTCTATGAATTTTAGTTTGGACAAGGTTTACAAGACTGGGATCATTGACAAGTGCTTCTTGTTAGAGTACATTTGTGGGAGCTACAAGTCGTCGTATGCTGATTCTTCCAACTTTGCCATAAAGGATACCCATTCTGGAAAAATCATAGTGGGTTCAAGGGTTAGAGTGAAAGACTCTTTGACTGTGAAAATTGTTATTACTAAGACTGATGCTGGTTTTTGGCTTGTGGGAGCGGGAGGTCCAATGTATTCTGATGGGCAAAATCTTGAACTCTTGTAAATTTAAATAATTTTTGGACTCAAAATTTTGATTTTGTTGGATTGATTTTGTTTGATTTGTTGCACTTGGTTTGATTTGCTTGATTGATTTGCTTGGTTTATTTGCTCGGTTTGATTTGCTTGATTTGATTCGTTTGGTTTGATTTGCTTGGTTTGATTCGTTTGGTTTGATTTGTTTGGTTTGATTGTAAAATATTTCATTTGAGTTTGAATGAGTGATTTGTATGCTGTTTGTACTTTGTTCACCCGTTGTTTGTTAAAACTGGAATAAATTGACTGACTAAGTTCAAATTTGGTTTTTATTGAATCCTTGTTGGTTTTATTGTTAGTGTTTGTCCTTTAGGACCCTACGTAACCTTTTCTACACTCCTCAGAGGAGCTCCTAAAACAAACAAGCCTAAAGAGAGTTAAGGACTAAATTTCTGAAGAGATATTAGTTTATTTGAGTTGTTTGAAAAATTCACCAACTGTGCTTCAATTCTCATAACTGCAATACTTTTAAGAAATTCGTTATCAACTTGTTGCACTTCTACCTCCAAAGGACCTAAATTTTGAATGGCTTGATTTTTCAAAATAGTAGGCTCAGATTTTTTGGCCCCTTTGCAAGAGAGGTTGTAATTATGTCAACTACTCTGATTTTCCCATCTTGTTTGCTTCTATACACACTGATTATTCTTGCTAGTTTCCACTTCAGTTTGTGCAGGGGAGAGCTGGCATTGATCATACCCAGCAAATAATCAGCCGTTTTCCAGCCAGGCGTAAAGACCCAGGCAAAAATCACCCGTCAAACACCCATTTTTCATGGGTGCATGGATACGGGTGGTTTTTTCAAAAATGGGTGATTTTTCCTCAGCCGTTTTCCTGCCAGGCGTATAGACACAGGCACAAAACACCCATCAAACACCCATTTTTCATGGGTGTGTGGATACGGGTGGTTTTTTCAAAAACAGCTGATTTTCCCTCAGCCAGTTTCCTGCCAGGCATAAGAGACACAGGCAGAAAACACCTGTAAATCACCTGTTTTTCATGGATGGTTGGATACGGGTGATTTTCAGAATTCTTTCAGAATTGGTGAATGTTTTGGGGGAAAATTTTCCAGGACTGGCACTGAGAAATGACATAGCTCTGTTCTCTACAGAGCTGGCGCCATACTATAGAAGAGAGCTGCGCTATTTCAACAGAGAAATGGTGCAGCTATATGGCGCCAGCTCACTTCTTTACAGTGCTGGCGCCAACCCAGCAACTATTTGGGCATTACAATTGGAGACCATGATGTATCATGGGTGATGTGATGGGTGAATCACCCATGATCCATCATGGTTGGACATTTCCATAATGCCCTGCAGGAGAAAGGGGTAAAATCCCAATTATTTTGGCATCACGGGTGGACAATTCCATAATGCCCTGAGAGAAAGGGCTAAAATCCCAGTTATTTTGGCATCATTGGTGGACAGTTCCATAATGCCCTGCAGGAAAGGGGTAAAATTGCAGTTATTTTGGCATCCCAAGGGAACCCTACACTGAATTTTGAATTTTTTTAACCCTTCAGGAAACCTTACCCATTATAAATGCATTACTAAGGCATCACAGCACAGATTTCCTTGAGATAAACATGGAGAAATTGTGGAGCTGTAAAAATCAGATGAAGGCCATTGATCAGGCCACCCAGAAGACTCATCCATGTGGAAACTTATCAAGGCCAACAGTTTCAGACAGCAAGAAAAATTGTCATTTGGTTGCCAGATTTATGTGAGATTGGTTTTGCTTGTGATTTGGTCTCTGACATGGAGAGAAAATGCTTGCGAAATCTCTTCAAGAGCCTGGACTCTGGCAGCTGTGTGTCCCTGATGGTGAGCTGAAGTATTTCCAATGAAATTGGATGGATATGTAAAAATAATTACCTACACCTGTAATATACTGTGTGTGGCTTGGCTGTATTGGTTAGCCACATTTGTTGTTGCATGCCATGGCTGTAAAATCGTGCTCCCACACCATGCAAAACCTTGTGCAAAATCAGTTCAATTGATTTTATAAAAGTTTTTTGAATGGTGTGGCTGCACAACTGTACAGCCATGCCATGCAAAAACAAATGCGTTTAACCAATACAGCCAAGCCACACCCAGCATATATTACAGGTGTAGGTAATTATTATTACATATTCATCTATATTCACCTGAAAATATAATTATTATTACATATTCTGATGGTGAGCTGAATACTTCAGTTCCCCATCAGGGATGCTCAGCTCCTGAGTCCAGGCTGTGATAAACATGGCACCATAGACTGTGATAATCCAGGCTGTGATAAAACTGACTGGGGTATGACTCCAGGAATGATTACATATTGTTGGTGAAAAATGCTGTCTGTAGAAAAATATTTGATGTATCACAAAAATTGTCCAAAATAAAAACACACAAAATGGTGGATATTAACATGCAAATATCCACCATTTTGTGCATTATAAAAAAGGCATTTTTCCACCCACAGGGTTTTTGTACAGCAGAAGGTTTTTAACCACAGGATTCAAAAATCCAGGGAACAGAAACTCTGCCATACAAAAATCCAGAGGGTAAAAAAAATTATATTGGTATGGGATTTTTTTCTACCACTGGGATTTGCTGATGGAGCCCTGTGCTGAAAACTGTGTCTAAGAAAATGTGCATTTAGACCTATAGTTATAAACACAAGGCTCCACTGGAAAATCCCCTGGTTACAAAAATCTTTTGGTCAGCAAAATTTTTCTCCACAAGAATCCTGCCAGAAAACACTTTTTCCATTTAAAAAATCAGAGTCAGATTGATCATCAAAATGAACTCAAAGAATCATGTTGTATAGGTGAAAAATTCTGTCTGTAGAAAAATATTTTCAGCAACATGTATAAAATGCAGAGCAATATTTTTCTACAGACAGCATTCTTTGAGTTCATTCTGATGAGCAATCTGACACTGATTTTTTAAATGGAAAAAGTGTTGTACTGTCAGGAATTTTATGGAGCAAAATGTTGCTGACCAAAAGATTTTTGTAACCAGGGGATTTTCCAGTGAAGCCTTGTGTTTACAACTATGTCTAACATTATGCACATTCTTAGACACAGTTTTCAGCACAGCGCACTGGTAGAAAAAAAATGCCATACCAATGTAATTTTTGTACCCTCCGGATTTTTGTATGGCAGAGTTTCTGTTGGCTGGATTTTTGAATCCTGTGGTTAACAACATTCTACTGTACAAAAATCCTGTGGGTGGAAAAATGCCTTTGTTATAATGTACAAATTCGTGGATATTTGCATGCCAATATCCACCATTTTTTGTATTTTTTAAAATGTTGGACCATCTTTCATGATGGGTCAAGAATGGGTGAAATACCTGTTCAAATAACCCCCTCAACCAGCCCATTACATACCCATTACTTTAATGCTAATTTCTCCCATTACTTTTATGCCCTATCACCCCATGAAAATAACTGTCCTGTAACCCATTATTGATGGTTTGAGGGACCATCACCTGTGATGGTTACAAATGCCAGTTTTTCACAGGTCTTTTACTCATAAAAACCATGAAAATTATTTGCTGGAGAAGATAGCTGCAATATTTCCACAGAGAAATGGTGCAGCTATATGTAACCTGCTCTGTTCTCTATACAGAGCTGGCCCCATTAGTCCATGCTATAGAAGAGAACTGTGCTATTTCTCTGTATTACAGAGAAATGGCGCAGGTATGGCGCCAGCTGTGTTCTCTACAAAGCTGCGCTATTACTCTGGAATACAGAAAAATGGCACAGCTATATGGTGCCAGCTCTGATCTCTACAAAGCTGGCACCATACTATAGAAGAGAGCTGCGCTATTTCTCTGTATTACAGATAAATTGTGCAGCTGAAATGGTGCAGCTCTTTCTATTGCTGTGATTTATGCAAGGGTTGTCAAGAATATTTCCATTCCTTTAATCTTATTTATTTCAGTTTTATTTCTGTATTTTTCTGAGATTTACATTTTTATATTCAATCTCAATTTTTCTGGTTTCAATTTAAAAAAAATTCACAAGCGCTGCATCTGAACTTTAGCCTATAGAGCTGTTCACTGTGAATATAACTTTTCTTCAGCCCTTAATTTTCTTTGGTTCTGAGGTATGTGTATCATTTATCACAGCCTGGGTCTCTGGCAGCTGCCCATGTATGTACCTGATGGTGACATCTGCAGTCTGTCAAATTGTGTGCATTAAGGTTCTTCAAGGTAAATATAACTGATCCCAATTTAGCCCAAAATTGTCTGTAGTTTTGGGTGGGAGTTTTTCAGATTAAAAATATTTGAATTTTTGGATGATGATACTAATCTTGAACAGTGCTGAAAAACTTTGAGTTTTGGTCAGTTTTTGACCCATTTAACAGAATACAATTGAAAAAGTACAACGATCATATTGTATCCAAGGGACAGTATAATATAGCAGTGCACTACCACCTTATGACATCATGTTGGCTGTGTAGCCTAGTTGTTATAGTGGTGTGCTCTGGGTTCATGGAGCGGTGGTTTGAATCCCCAGCAAGTTTGAAAATTTGCCTTGTATTGTCTGGGGAATATCTGTGTCTGTTGATGTTTGTCTGTGCTGCTTGTCTGTTGCCCTTGTGAGTTTGTGTGTGTGTGCTGTCCTAGGTGTATGATGTGCGTACCCATATATAGACAAGTATTCAATTGAAGAAAATATGTTTTTTTAAATTTTTAAACTGTAAGGGCACTACATTTTTGATTTGCCACTCTGTAAATAGTGGCTTGCTCCACATATACAGGATATACTAAATAATGAAGGAATACTAAATAAATGGCATGTGCCATTTATTTAGTATTACTTTAGTATTTAGTAGTACTATAAACAGCAGTACTATAGTAGTACTATAAATAGTAGTACTATAAACATTTATAAAGCATATGAGCTCCTAGATAAATGGCGCATGCCACTCTAAAGTGGCATGTGTGCTGTTTATTTTTCATCCATTTTTTGAAAAACTGGTGATTCACCCATGTATAACGGCTGAATCTCCTTTACATTCAACAAAGCAGGCATTTGGAGAAAACGGGTGCTCAGCACATTCACCCGAAAAAACACCCGTATTCCAAAATGGGTGGTTCTACGGGTGATCACCCTTTTTTTTTTTTTACCCAGTACCTGTTTCCCAAAACGGGTGGCTGCTACCCGTGTATGACGGGTGAAAATACGGGTAAACTATTTGCTGGGCAGTACTTGAAGTTCCATTTCTATATAGCAAAGTCAAGTTTGTTTTCATTGCAAAAATGAAGAAAATAAGTAAACTCATTTGTTGCTTGAAAATTGGATCAGCCCTTCAATTCTCATGTCAAAACTTCTCAGCTTCCTTTGTAGACAAATGCCAGCTCCACCAAATGCAGCCATTGCTGAATTCCCTGCAGCGCAACCCAAATGATGGAAAAACTTTGACTCGGATTATACTGCTGCCACAAACTCAGTGTGTTGCTCAAAGGAAGGAGAAAAACACCAAAAAATCATTGACTCCTACAATGAGGCAGTACAGTGAGAGATCCGCAACTGTGTTTGATTGAAAGGTACACACAACTCTGGGGATATATACACAGAGGGTTTATTCTTTTGACTTGAGCACTAAAAGAGCATCTTCACAAATTTATAAAACAGAGTTCACACTTCAATTTGCATAACAGCCTCATTTTCATTGTCAACCAAAAGCAGCTTGATCAACAATTGCAATCATCAATTTATGGCACTGTTATTTTGATCCTAGGATTAGTTGCATGAAAAAAATTAGAATCGGCAAAGACTGCGTTGCATTAAAAGCACTCAAGTGTTGCCAAATGATGGGACTATGCAAGTAAAAAAATAAAGAAATTGTTGAAACTCCATTGGATCTATTTGAAAAATGTTCACAACATATGCTGAATCAACTCTTGTAAACGGAGTGATGCGAGACAGTACTTTGTAAAATTTAAAAATATCAGTACTAAAATTCAAAGAAAATTAACCAAAGCAGGGCAAGGGTCAAATAGCAATGTCAACCTCATCTGTGCAAATTCAACCATCACATTGCAGGACAGTCAAATTATGGGAGGTCAAATTGCAATAAGGTAACACCTGTATCATGAACTTGCTATGGTTACATTTCTGCCCCCCCCCTCACTTACCCATAAAAGCAGCCCACGGAGAAAAAGAACTGTGAGGGAAACTCAAATGCAAATAATGCACCTTCATTGAATGTCCAGTGAACTGATTGGATGGTTGTCTAGGACAATTTCCTGCATCTTGGGTTTTTGTGCTTCCTGCTGGTTTTTGCCTGGGTAGTTGGTTATGGGCTCATTTGTTTTCTTGTGGGTATTAATCTTGAATGAATGAACAGAAAACTTCATTTGCCGCTTTTCAGCGTTCACAAGGCACAACCAATACTCCCACATCCAAACCCCCTCCCCACCCAACCCAAGATATTCATCTTTGATCATGTCGCTGGGGATACATATATTTACATTCAACTTGATTTTCTTCCTGGTAGAGGTGTCAAATGCTTGATATAATCATACCCAAATTGGTAGCTATTTTTTGTGTGACCCCACAACTGATGGTGCACACTGCTGGGGTCAAAACTGGTGTACATGGGCTATTCTAGGGTTACAAGCATGCACTTTTGTAGATGAAATTTTGCTAACATTCCAGGGCTACATTTGGTGCACCAATGTGACATAACAGGAGTATCACACAAATGCACCAACTGTATTGGTGTAACTTATTGGTTTACAAACGTGACCCAGAGTAATCCTGGTGTGAACATGCAATTGGTGCACATTATAGGGATATGCATGTGCAACAGAAGAACTTTGGTACACTTCAGGTGCACAGCAGGGTCACTGTGTGGAAATACAGTCGAACCCTGTTAAACCACCAACATCTGTGCAGCAAGATTTTGGCGGTTTAACGAGGGTGGCGGTCTATTGAGGGTGGTGGGTCATGGGGGGGGGGGGGGGGGGGGGGGAGACGGGA